>CAUYON010107492.1:0-37867 GCA_963573935.1 Arctocebus calabarensis
GGTGTGGTCCCACCAATTACCCTCCCTCCACCTACCCTCCTCCCTCCCCTCCTCTCCCTCTCTTCATTCCTTTCACTCATTCACAGTACATTGATTAAGTGCATAGACTCTGGAGCCAGATTGCCTGGGATCAAATCCTAGCGCTGTCATTTACTTGTGTAGTCTTGGAGATGTTTAACTTGTAGGTTAAATGACTTTGCTGATGAAATCCTCTTGCCAAAAATGCTGTTCCTGATTCTTTAAGATGCAGCTCCAGTGCCATCTCCTCCAGGAGGCCCTCTGGGATTTTCTCCCACCTCACTGCTTTCTCCTTTGAATTCCTTCAGTCTTTTCCATCACAGGTGCTCTTGGAGCACTTCCACATGCTACCCCTGTCTAACTGAAAGCCAAGCCATCCGTTGTCCAAGCCTGTTCTCTCCTTCAGCCTGGGGGATGCCGGGGAAGCAGCCTGAGTGAGCAAGACCCAGCAGAGTGGGAGGAAAGCCCCTCAGCAGGTCTCTTTCCCTCCCAGGTGAGGTGGGAGGTTTGGACCAGCAGAGCAGTGAGTTCCCTGTTAACCCACTGCAGGACCTCGCTGCATCTTGGTAGCACCTAGGGCTACAGTAACTCCTGCATGGAAAGGAGGTCCAAAGTTTCCTTCCCTGTAGGAGAAAGGTCCAAAGGTTTCTTAAAACTGGAACATTCTATGAAGCAGGCAGCCCTTCCTGTAGGGATCAAGAAGAACACCACCAGGGTGACCCTTCTGTGAGACTCCACAGATGCATGTAACATTGAAAGTTTCCTTCCTGTTTGGGGGACATGAAAGTACCTGAAGGAAAAGGTTCCTTGCATTCCCCAACCTGTCCACCTTGGGCAGAAAGCCCACTCACCTAGAGGGCTCCTGTGCTCATCATACCTTCCCTGGCCCCCTCTGCCTCTGGTTAGGCTCCAGAACCACAGAATCTCTGTGATTGAGAGCCAAGGTTACTCTTCTCTCCCACCCAGAGAGCTAATTTTAGGTACAAAGGGAGAGAGATGAATGGAGAGCTGCAGTTTCTCCATGTGTTGGCTTGAGTCTTCATCAGAAACGATAGTCTCATTACCCAACTCCAATTCAAAGGATAATTAACAGATGGTATAATTTCCAAGCATTCCCCGCACCACATGGCTATTAGGTGAAGAGCAAAGTGCCCGCGCAACCCCTAGATCCTCCCAAACTGCACAGTCAAAAGAAGTCTGGACAAGCAGGGCCCTGTGGAGTCTACTTCAACCATTCCTGCATCTCTGGAACCGCCCTTGGCCTTGCTCAGAGGAAGAAAATTCATCTTTGGTTAAGGAGAGAGCATTGCCCTGAGTTATGCCTTTTCTCCATCCCACCCACCTACCATTCAGGAACACAGTCTAACTCTAACCCTTGCTGTAACCAAGGTCCAGCTCCTTTCTTATTCTTCTAGGGAGAGAAAAACTAATTTCTTTACACTATTTCTTTCCTTTTTTTTAGACACAGAGTCTTATCTTATCACCCTCAGTAGAGTGCTGTGGCTTCACAGCTCACAGCAACCTCCAACTCCTGGGCTTGGGCGATTCTCTTGCCTCAGCCTCCTGAGTAGCTGGGACTACAGGCGCCTACCATCACACCTGGCCATTTTTTATTGCAGTTTGACCGGGGCCAGGTTTGAACTCACCATTCTCGGTATATGGGGCCGGCGCCCTACTCACTGAGCCACAGGTGCCACACAAACCTAATTTCTTACCCTTAGAGTCGCTATGTGATCACACAGACACTCCCTGCGCCTGAGGCCAGGGTGAGTCCTCTACCATGACCCACTGAGAGTGACACTATGGTGACCAGAAGACAGTGTTGGAAGGGAACACCTCATCCAGGGCTTTTCAAATTGGGCTACTCCAGGCCCCCAATGGAGCAGCCAGGGATTTCCTGGTTGAGGGGGCAGGGAGGATGGACAAGGCCCTGACTCTCCCATTCAACCCCGCAGCACTGCTAGTCTGTTTTATATTCAGGGCTTCTACTTCAGCTTTCCTTTGAAAAAAAGTTTCTACTGCTAAAGAAACTTCAGAAAACCATTAACCTTATTCAATCTCCTCTCTTTACAAAAGGGACAGTGAGGCACAGACTTTACCATGGTCACACAGCTGGGGGTTTGGGGGTGCTAGAAGCCGGAGCCACCTCCTCCCCAGGCCAGCTCTCATGCCACCTGGCAGCCCTTGCTGGTCCTAGTGTGAAGAGGGAAGCCCTCCCTAAGTTGCCCTCCACCTCCCCTCCCTGGCTCTTCTCTGTTCACTTTCAGATTGGGGCCTCTCTGAGGACTCCTGGAATCCTGCACGTTCTCTCAAGTGGAAGGTGCCACTGGCTGCACTGTGAAGAGGCTCAGGAGCCCTGAGTGCTGGGCAGGGCTGTGTGCTGGGAGGAGGGGGCCGCACTGGACATTGGCAGGGAGGCAGGAAGGGGCAGAGGCCATTTCTCCAGACAGGAGTCCTGACAGGGCAGTGCAAGCCTGTGCTGGGTGCTGGCTCCACCCCAACTGTCTTCTGGGTCTGGTAGCATGTGTATGAGTGTGTTTATTTCAACTGGCTTCTACCTGCTCTGATGCTCCTAGCTCACCTGCCCCTGGAAGCCCCAGGTGTATCTAAAATGATTCTGGGTCATTCTTCCCTCAGCAGGCACCCTGGTCAGACCACAGCATAGCTTGGGTGGACAGGCGGGTGTCCTCAGGACCTCAGTGTAGGTCTCTCTGGAATTGGGGAAAGCTTTGTGAATCCTGTGGTCCTGTGGAAAGAGATAGCAGTGAGGACCCTTATGACTGGTATCATACCAGAGAGCCCTCCAAAATGTTTGTAAACCTGGTGGGAGGAGGGCATGGGAGGGAGGTGTTCAACCTTTTCTCTTATATGCTGCAGGTTGGAAGAGTGAGAGGTGTCTTGGGCCACCATTAAATACACAAACACTAACTAAAGCTGATAGCAAAAAAAAAAAAAAAAAAAAAAAAAAGGTCCGTGCTTATTTTTCGTGATATCTGATACTACAGAAAAGCAAAAATAGTCCTCACAAAATCAACATGTGGCCCGCAGGTGGCAGGTTGGACACCATTATTATTATTTACTGTCTGGCTTCCGATTTTAAATTCTTGTCCTGACTGTGGTAGGGGGATCCGGCATCGGTCTCGGGGCAGGCCTGGGAGACTGGGTTGCGGGAGCAGCTGGCGGGAATCCTAGAGCATCCGCGGATGAGGGCGCTGGGTGGGGCCCACCTGCTTGGTGCGGCCGGCGTCGCCGCTTTAAGGCGGCGGCGGCAAGAGCAGGTCTATGGTAATGAGCCGCCGCCACCGCCGCCGCGGCTCTGCAGAGCTTGCCGCCCGCCGGGGAGGCGAGGAAACGCGGGGTTGGGCCCGGGCCGCGGCGACCTGCAGCAGCCGCGGCTGGGACGCAGGGCACGAGCTGGCGGCGCAAGACCATCGGGGGCGGCCGGGGCCGGGGTCGGGGCGCGCAGCTACGCGGGCGCAGGTGGGCGATCCCACAGGGGCGGAGTGGGTATCGGGGGCCCGGCAAGGCCACGGGCGCCACCGGGCCCGCGGTCGCAGGTGGCGAGTGCCTGGAGCACAGGTGGAGGCGCGGAGGCAGCCCGCGGTGGTCAGGGTGACCCGGGAGCGGGCCTGGCTCTGGGAGCGGTGGGAGCCCGGCGCGTCGTGGAGCACAGCGCGGGGCCCCGCCAAGCGATATAGGCTCAGGCCCCGCGGGGCGTACGGGTGGTCCCCGGGGACCGGCGCCTCGGCCTGGGCATGAGGCGCTTTGGGGCCGACAGAAGCCGGAGGAGGAGCCGTCGCCGCTGTTGACCCGGCCAGCCGGGAGCGGGGAGAGATGCGGAGCCCGGCCACCGGCGCCCCCCTCCCAACGCCGCTGCCGCCGCTGCTGCTACTGCTATTGCTGCTGCCGCCACTACTGGGAGATCAAGTGGGGCCCTGTCGTTCTTTGGGATCTGGGGGCCGCAGCTCCTCGGGGGCCTGTGCCCCGGTGGGCTGGCTCTGTCCAGCCTCAGCCTCGAACCTCTGGCTTTACACCAGCCGCTGCAGGGATTCGGGGACTGAACTGACGGGCCACCTGGTGCCCCACCACGATGGCCTGAGGGTCTGGTGTCCAGAATCCGGGGCCCATATCCCACTGCCTCCAGCCCCTGAAGGCTGCCCCTGGAGCTGTCGCCTCCTGGGCATTGGAGGCCACCTTTCCCCTCAGGGAAAACTCACTCTGCCCCAGGAGCACCCGTGTTTAAAGGCCCCACAGCTCAGATGCCAATCCTGCAAGCCGGCACAGGCCCCAGGGCTCAGGGAAGGGATAGGGTCACCAGAAGAGCCCACGGGTGGGCGTCGGAAAAGGAATGTAAATACAGCTCCCCAGTTCCAGCCCCCAAGCTACCAGGTCACCGTGCCAGAGAACCAGCCAGCAGGTACTCCTGTTGCATCCCTGCGGGCCATTGACCCAGATGAGGGTGAGGCAGGTCGGCTTGAGTACACCATGGATGCCCTCTTCGATAGCCGCTCCAACCATTTCTTCTCCCTGGATCCAATCACTGGTGCTGTAACCACAGCTGAGGAACTGGACCGTGAGACCAAGAATACCCATGTCTTCAGGGTCACGGTGCAGGACCACGGCATGCCCCGACGAAGTGCTCTGGCCACGCTCACCATCATGGTTACTGACACCAATGATCATGACCCTGTTTTTGAACAGCAGGAATACAAGGAGAGCCTCAGGGAGAACCTGGAGGTTGGTTATGAGGTACTCACTGTCAGGGCCACAGATGGTGATGCCCCTCTCAATGCCAACATTCTGTACCGCTTGCTGGAGGGAACTGGGGGGAGCCCCTCTGAAGTCTTTGAGATTGACCCTCGCTCTGGGGTCATCCGTACCCGTGGCCCTGTGGATCGAGAAGAGGTAGAATCCTATCGGTTGACAGTGGAAGCCAGTGACCAGGGTCGGGACCCGGGTCCACGGAGTGCCACCGCTGCTGTTTTCCTATCTGTGGAGGATGACAATGACAATGCCCCCCAGTTTAGTGAGAAGCGCTATGTGGTCCAGGTGAGGGAGGATGTGACCCCAGGGGCTCCAGTACTCCGGGTCACAGCCTCAGATCGAGACAAGGGCAGCAATGCCCTGGTGCACTATAGCATCATGAGTGGCAATGCTCGGGGACAGTTTTATTTGGATGCTCAGACTGGGGCTCTGGATGTGGTGAGTCCTCTTGACTATGAGACAACCAAGGAGTACACACTACGGGTTCGAGCACAGGATGGTGGCCGCCCCCCACTCTCTAATGTCTCTGGCTTGGTGACTGTGCAGGTCCTGGATATCAATGACAATGCTCCCATCTTCGTCAGCACTCCCTTCCAGGCTACTGTCCTGGAGAGTGTCCCCTTAGGCTACCTGGTTCTCCATGTCCAGGCCATTGATGCTGATGCTGGTGACAATGCCCGCTTGGAATACCGCCTGGCTGGGGTTGGGCTTGACTTCCCCTTCACCATCAACAATGGCACAGGCTGGATCTCCGTGGCTGCTGAGCTGGACCGGGAGGAGGTTGATTTCTACAGCTTTGGGGTAGAAGCCCGAGACCATGGCACCCCAGCGCTGTCTGCCTCAGCCAGTGTCAGTGTGACTATCCTGGATGTCAATGACAACAACCCGACCTTTACCCAACCAGAGTATACAGTTCGGCTCAATGAGGATGCAGCTGTGGGCACCAGTGTGGTGACGGTGTCAGCTGTGGACCGTGATGCCCATAGTGTCATCACCTATCAGATCACCAGTGGCAACACCCGCAACCGCTTCTCCATCACCAGTCAAAGTGGTGGTGGGCTGGTATCCCTCGCCCTGCCACTGGACTACAAACTTGAGCGTCAGTATGTGCTGGCAGTTACTGCTTCTGATGGCACGAGGCAGGACACAGCACAGATTGTGGTGAATGTCACTGATGCCAACACCCATCGTCCTGTCTTTCAGAGCTCCCACTATACAGTGAATGTTAATGAAGACCGGCCAGCAGGCACCACAGTGGTGCTGATCAGTGCCACAGATGAGGACACAGGTGAGAATGCCCGAATCACCTACTTTATGGAGGACAGCATCCCCCAGTTCCGCATTGATGCAGACACGGGAGCTGTCACCACCCAGGCTGAGCTGGACTATGAAGACCAGGTGTCTTACACCCTGGCCATCACTGCTCGAGACAATGGTATTCCCCAGAAGTCTGACACCACCTACCTGGAGATCCTGGTAAATGATGTGAATGACAATGCCCCTCAGTTCCTGCGGGACTCCTACCAGGGCAGTGTCTATGAGGACGTGCCCCCCTTCACCAGCGTCCTGCAGATCTCAGCCACTGATCGTGATTCTGGCCTTAATGGAAGGGTCTTCTACACCTTTCAAGGAGGTGATGATGGAGATGGTGACTTTATTGTAGAGTCGACGTCAGGCATTGTGCGAACACTGAGGAGGCTAGATCGTGAGAATGTGGCCCAGTACGTCTTGCAGGCATATGCAGTGGATAAGGGGATGCCCCCAGCCCGCACACCCATGGCAGTGACAGTCACTGTGTTGGATGTGAATGACAATCCACCTGTCTTTGAACAGGATGAGTTTGATGTGTTTGTGGAAGAGAACAGCCCCATTGGACTGGCCGTGGCCCGGGTCACAGCCACTGACCCTGATGAAGGCACCAATGCCCAGATCATGTACCAGATTGTGGAGGGCAACATCCCTGAGGTCTTCCAGCTGGACATTTTCTCTGGGGAGCTAACAGCTCTGGTAGACTTAGACTATGAGGACCGGCCTGAATATGTCCTGGTCATCCAGGCCACATCGGCCCCTCTAGTGAGCCGGGCTACAGTCCATGTCCGCCTCCTTGACCGCAATGACAACCCACCAGTGCTGGGCAACTTCGAGATCCTTTTCAACAACTATGTCACCAACCGCTCAAGCAGCTTCCCGGGAGGTGCCATTGGCCGAGTGCCTGCCCACGACCCTGATATCTCAGATAGCCTGACATACAGCTTTGAGCGAGGAAATGAACTCAGCCTGGTCCTGCTCAATGCCTCCACTGGAGAGCTCAGGCTGAGCCGGGCTCTGGACAACAACCGGCCTCTGGAAGCCATCATGAGTGTGCTGGTGTCAGGTAAGGCAGGGCCAGGTGGTGTTGGGGTGGGACTAGCCCTTGGGGCAGGCCTGAGCAGCCACTGGAGGTAGGAGCCACCCCCAGGACAGCTGCTGACCCATCTCTCTGGCTAGAGGGGCTAAGGGGGAAAGAACCAGCTTGGGAAGAAGCCTCAGGAATCCTGGCGGCTGATGCAGGCCCCGCCTGCCTTCCCAGCCTGGGCTGGGCTGCTTCGGTTGGCTGCCCCCTGTCTACCAGCCTGTGACGTGGTGGAGGAAGTGTTGTGAGGCTGCCCTGGCTATGGCTGCCAAGAATTGTGAAAAAAGGCGCGTGGAAGACTGGGGGGCCAGAGAGCTGGGGGAGGGGTGGGGAGGACTGTGGGTAGGAGAGGCGAGGCAGGAGGCCCCTCAGCACCCTTCGTGCCCAATCTGAGCATCCCTGTGATCTCATCCAGCCTCTGGCAGAGCTGTAGGGGCACAGGGCTGCCCACCAAGGGGTTAGGACCCCTGCAGTCCTCTCCTGGCCCTTCAACCTCTGGGCTGAGCCAGAGAATCGGCTGACATGAACTAGTGCATTCTTTTCCCTCCAGGCAGAAAAGAGCCTGGCTTGGCTCCCCCTTCGGAGTTCCTGCAGGAAGTGAGGCCAGAGCTCATTGTCTCTGCCTAAACAGACCCCACTGTCAAGAGTCCATGGTTTGGGGTCTGGCTTGGGGGAGGGGCTACAACAATGTCAGGGTAGGCTGTGGCTTCCTGGGCCCCTTGGGCTGTTCTTAGGGTGCCAGGCCTTCCCTGCTGGATGTGACTAGCCCAGGCTCAGAGAATGAGGTGGAGGGACCAGGATGAGCCGAGGACTGCTAGGCTTTGAGGTCAGAGACCCCAAGACATCTGGTCTGATGGAGAGAGCAGTCCCAGGGACATGGGAGCCTGGCCAGGACCCATGCGGGGACATTCCTGCTGCTTGGCCAAGCGCTCAGCCTGAAGACTCCCTGGACAGCAGGGTTGGGGGAGGAGAGTTGGACGGGTAGTGACGGCATTCTGTCTTTTTTAAAATCAGCTATGGAGAGTGAGAGGTAGCAGCGAGGAAGGGACCATGCTCCAGGTGCTGGGTGCCTTCCCCAAGCCTGGGAACAACTGGGACCCTCATGAGGGGCCCTCTGTTAGGTGCACCTCCAGGGATGAGTTGGGGTACCCCTGCTCCAGGCAGCCTTCCAACACATCAGGGGAGGGAGGAAAGAACCTGGCAGTCCCCCACTCCCACCTCAGGAAGTCTGGGAGAGTTAGGGGCGTGGCTGTAGTCCCCTCCACCCTTGTGGTCCTTGCTGGACAGATGCTTCTCCTCCCCCTCCAGGAGGAGGAAGTGGAAGGCTGGAGTTCCCTGTACTGAGTGCATCCTATGTGTGCCAGGGCACCTGAGACAGTGGAAAGGGGGTGGAGGGGAAGGGCCCCCCCGCTTGTCCCCCCATTCCCAGCCTGTCCTAGGTGAGTATGGCCAGGCCCTGGGATGGGGACAGAGGAGGGTACCTGGGGGTCTGCAGATCCCCAGACGTGGGTTTCCCTAGACCAGAGGGGAAGGCAAGGCAGCACTGGGGCAGCACTCTGGCCCTTTGGCCCTAGCCCCACCCTCTCCCACGGCCCTGACCCTTGGAGGCAGTCACCATGGCAACCCCAGAGTTCAGGGAGGCTGGGGTGAGGGGGAACTGACTCCCACTGCCCCTTTGTTTTCCTTCTCTTGTTCTTTGTCTCTTCTTTCTTTCCCGCCCCTGCCCATGTGGGGCCCTCAGCACTGCCTCTCTCCATTGCCCTCTCCCCCAGTCCTGTGGGTGTCTCTTTCCTCCTTTCCCCATTGCTGGCTCTTTTCCTGGGCCTTTGTCTCCCCCTGTTCAGCCTCCATGTTACTGCCTCTGTGTCTACCCCCTCTCCCCTTCCCTGTGGCTGTAGCTGCCCCGGCTTGGGCTGGATGGCCCTCCTGGAGCCTAAATCCTCCTGGCCTCTCTTCTCCTCATAGCTTGGGCAGCCTCCAGAGCAGCAGAGCCCCTCCAGGCCTCCAGCCTCCACTGGCACATCTGCCAGGGGAGGAGAGCCTGGGAGTCCGGTTCTTCCACAGTTTGGGGCCTGGCACTTTTCCAGGTATGGCTGGCTGAGCTCTGGGCACAGGTGATGTTACCGGGTCAGAGGCCATCCCAGTGCTTTCTTTTCTGTCCAGGACAGCTCAGGGAGTGCAGCCTCCACCGTTGTTCCCACCCTTCCTTTGCACCTGAGGGATCACCTAGGTCAAGGGAGGCAAGAGGGACAAAGAAAGGAGGTAGCAGTGGGTTGACTGTTGAAGATGGGGAACAATAGAAGAGGGGGCAGGTGGCCACAGATGGTGGACCAGATGGGAAGCAACAGAGACATGCTGGGAGAGGGGCACAGGCGGGGCCCAAGATGCTGGAGGGGGACACCGGGAGGAGTATTTGTTTCCAGCCCTGAGGGTGGCAATTTCTTTTGCCTATTGGACTTTACTGCCCACCCCCTTCCCTAATCAGTTAGGAGGACTATGTGTGAAGTCTTGGGCTGCTTTCTGCCTGGAGGGAGTATCCCATCAAGGAATCACTGGGTAGATGCTCCAGGTACACAAGAGTCCTGGGCCAGCTGTGTCCCTGAGTGCTGAAGGTTTGAAAAAGGGAGGAAAGAAGAGCCTGAGGTCATAAATCTGGGCAGGCTTCCTGGAGCAGGTGAGCTGAGAGCAGGTTAGAAGACTCTGAGGACTGTGGACTGATGTCTAGGTAGACTAGGTAGGAAGGAACAGCCTCTGCAGTAGCTTCAAGATGAGAGTGGGAGGAACAGAAGTGAGTGATGACAAGCAGGCTTGCTGGTGAGAGCTGGTGAGAGCAGGCGAGCGTGGGCTGAAGACGGCTGGAATGGGTGTCTGCCTTCAACCTTCCCAGGCTCAACTGAGCCATGGCTGGTGTAGTCAGCCACCTCGAGTGGGCATGACACAGACGCAGAATCTGTTCCCATACCCCTCTCCTACTCTCACCCCACCCAAGCACATAGGCTCCTGCCCATTCCCACTAGGGTGAGCTTTCTTTTTTTATACCTAGTTGGGACCTCTTCTGCTGCGTTTTAAAGACCATTCTTCTTTAAGGAGACTGAATCATCTGACATGTATCTCAGTGTCTTCTGAACACCTAGTATGTATAAGGCATTGTCCCTACAAAAATAGGGACATCCTTTGTCGCCCTGCCAAGCCCTGTTTCCTCCTCCTCTTGGCCCCCAGCTTTCATTTTTGAGCTAAAAATCCATTCCCGTGTGTTTGTGCATTCAGGTGTGTATGGTATTTCTGAGGTTAGGGTGTATGGGTGGAGTGAGACACTAGCAAGTGTGTGTTAGTACTTAGCTGTTTATGAGTGAGTGTGTCGCCTGGGGGTATGGCAGGCATTTAGGTCTAATACAGTGAGCCAAGTGGGTGATGAGTAGCTTGAGGCCATACCACCAGGGAAAAGACTGGCCCAGTGAGGTTCTGCGGTCTCATATGGAAAAGTGCCCAGGCCCTTCCATCTCTGCTTCCAGTTTCCCCAACCTCCATTCACTCTGTCTCCAGCATGGGACAGTGGGTGGTGCTGCCATCAGCTAAGGTGGCTCAGCTGGATTTCCTGGGGTGGGGCCCCCCAGGCTACCCACAACAGCCCAGAGAGCTGGGCTGGAAGAATGCTTTGTGTCTGGTGTTGCCATGGGAATAGCAGGCCTGTGCCCAAGCAGCTATGGGCTCAGTGGGAGGGGGCCAGGGTGGCCCACTGACCCAGTTCCCTCCTCCCCACTCCCTGCCACAGTGGGAGACCTGGGAGCACATACAGGGTCAGGATTATCCTAGTGTTGGGATGTAGACAGAGGTCATGAGGGGGATGATTTTTGTGGGTCTCTCATGGTGCTTTGGGCTCTGTAGAGAAGTAAGAAAAAGAGAAAATAGGGTTCCTGTTCAGGAAGCCCTAACTCTGGCATAAGGCAGCAGGACCCAGGGCTTGGGCAGAGACAGGTGCACAGACATTGACAGGTGTACAATGCTTCACAACAGGTTTTGCGAAAGTATGCAAAGAGAACTGAAAATCGCATCCCCCTTAAGTATTTATGGGGACTGATCCCTTAAGCAATGACTTCCCACAGGTGACAGACCTCCCCGAGTACCTTTCTGCCAATTAGAAGGGAAACTTTTTGGGGTGGGTGGTGCAGTAGCGAGCAGACAGAATTTCTGCAGCACTGGTGAGCTCTTCGGCACAGGGCCTACCGGAGGGCCCCGCCCGGGGTCTGGGGCTTGGCAGCCCACCCCAGGCGGGGTCCCGACCTGCGTTGCCTCTCTGCAGACGGCGTGCACAGCGTGTCGGCCCAGTGCGCGCTGCGCGTCACCATCATCACCGACGAGATGCTCACGCACAGCATCACGCTGCGCCTGGAGGACATGTCTCCCGAGCGCTTCTTGTCACCGCTCCTGGGCCTCTTCATCCAGGCGGTGGCGGCCACGCTGGCCACGCCCCCGGACCACGTGGTAGTCTTCAACGTGCAGCGGGACACCGACGCCCCCGGCGGCCACATCCTCAACGTGAGCCTGTCGGTGGGCCAGCCACCCGGCCCCGGAGGCGGGCCGCCCTTCCTGCCCTCGGAGGACCTGCAGGAGCGCCTGTACCTCAACCGCAGTCTGCTGACCGCCATCTCCGCGCAGCGCGTGCTCCCATTTGACGACAACATCTGCCTGCGCGAGCCCTGCGAGAACTACATGCGTTGCGTGTCGGTGCTGCGCTTCGACTCGTCCGCGCCCTTCATCGCCTCCTCCTCGGTGCTCTTCCGGCCCATCCACCCCGTCGGCGGGCTGCGCTGCCGCTGCCCACCCGGCTTCACGGGCGACTACTGCGAGACCGAGGTGGACCTCTGCTACTCGCGGCCCTGTGGCGCCCACGGGCGCTGCCGCAGCCGCGAGGGCGGGTACACGTGCTTGTGCCGCGACGGCTACACAGGTGAGCCCAGGGAGACCCTCTCTTTCAAGCACCAGTCAGGCTAAGTGACGGGGGCCACCTCTTTTCCTTCCAGAGGAAGGCACAGTTACCCTGGCGTTTATAAATTGCATTTGCTTTTTCACAACAACCTACTGAGGAAGGCAGGGCGAGGACCCTCTTCTCACTACACACGGACACACACAGAGACAGTTAATGAGCTTAGCTCTAGCTGTAGAGCCAGTTTGCTTGGGTTTGTATCTCAGCTTTGCTTACTGGAGCTGTGTGACCTTGAGCAAGTTACTTAACCTCTCTGGGCCTCAGTAATTTAAAAGGAAGGTAATGAACCTACCGAGGTTATAAATTAGTTGTGAGATTTAATTTAATTCATTTTATACATGGCAAGAGCTGGCCTGTGGAAAGTATTGGCTTTGATTTACAAGGACACTGACCTTGGGTGACTTGCTCCAGATCTCACCTCACAGCTTGATCAGAGGTGAGGCTAGGCCTAGAAGCTTGTCTCCCCCCACTCTGAGCTGCAGCAAACATTTTTCTCCCCCAGGTATTTTGGTGAAGGCACATGAGAGTTGGGGAAACTGGAAAGGTTTGGGTTGGAGGTGGGGATGCTCCAGAACACGATTGCACTTGTACGGCCCTAGGCAGAATGGCTCCACTCCTGCCCAGGGGCTGGGAAACGAAGGTCTTGGCTAGGAAGCCTCCCTGTTGGTCTGTGAGTCAAGGTCTTTACACATCACGTCCCAGCCTCTCCTTGGAACCTCACTGACTCTGTGCTCCTCACCCTTCCCTTTAGGCTCCTGCTTCTCAGGATGTTCCTTGATCCCCTCCCCATGGGCTTCTCCTTCCTAGATGCTTAGGCACCTCCCTGTCCTCCAGAGCCATACCCACTGGCTCTGCCAGCCCGGATAGGCAGGCCCCTCTCCCATCCCTGCTGCATCTTCCTGACCAGAACTTGCCAAACTTGACTTCTCACTGCTGCTGCTGGGGATAGGGGAAAGGGAAGGGTAAGCTTGGAGGAGGGGAGGGGAGTCTTTGTCCAGGAGGATGGAGGGGGTGCTCAGAGTAGGCGAACAACAGTTTCCATGGAAACAAGAGCCAGTCACTAGGCACAGGAGCCAGAACCTATCTCTAGAATCTGGGAGTAGGGAGGGAGAGAAAGGAGTGGATTTTCCCATTTGACGTAGTTAAAATTTTCATCTTTTTTTTTTTGAGACAGAGTCTCATTCTGTCACCCTCAGTAGAGTGCTCTGGCGTCACAGCTCACAGCAACCTCCAACTCTTGGGCTCAAGCAATTCTCTTGCCTCAGCCTCCCAAGTAGCTGGGACTACAGGCACCCCCCACAATGCTCAGCTGTTTTTAGAGACGGGGTCTTACACTTACTCAGGCTGGTCTTGAACTCGTGAGCTCAGGCAATCCACCCTCAGCCTCTCAGAGTACTAGGAATATAGGCATGAGCCACTGTGCCCAGCCCCTGGAGTTTTCATCTTCTTCACTGATTCCTTATCTGCTCCCAGGGCTCAGTTCCCCACTCTCTCAGCATCTCCCAAATGTACAAGGGTCTTCAGCCTGAACCCCAGAGCTTGGGGCAGAAGTTCTCTGCCCTGTTCCTGGGAGGTCTCCAACTTCTCCCCTCCCCCATCCCCCATAACCCAGACAAATCCAAATGGAAGCTGGTCCCATCCCCAGGGAGGAAAACTGATCTGGGTGCCTGACAAGGACAAAAGCAGCAGTGGGAAGTGTCTGGGGCTGGCACAGCCCTCATGCTGTCCTACCAGCCCTTCCCCTCCATGCACATTTACCCCCTCAGGGGCCAGAGCATCCCCAAGATTGCTGGGTAGTGAGATCTGGGCCTCACAACCAGGGCCTACCAGCTCTGTGCTCATGAAGCCCAAATAGGGATAGAGAAGGGGCCAGGAGTTGCAGAGAGCTCTCAGGGGAGTAGTGTAGAGTCGTGAGAGTAGCACCATGAGCCAGACAGCTCCCAGGAAGGGCTGGACTTTTCGGATCCAGAGAAGATGGGCACATGAGAGGAAGTGGGACTAGCCAGGGGAGTTTGGGAGCATTGTAGAGGTCATGGGAGGCCACGGGAGATAACTCTGTGGGGACCCGTTTCCCTTTCCCCCACTCAGGTACTTGGTACTCACTCTGCCTTCCCTCTTGCCCAGGTGAACACTGTGAGGTGAGTGCCCGCTCAGGCCGTTGCACCCCGGGTGTCTGTAAGAATGGGGGCACCTGTGTCAACCTGCTGGTGGGTGGTTTCAAGTGTGACTGCCCATCTGGAGACTTCGAGAAGCCTTACTGCCAGGTGACCACGCGCAGCTTCCCCGCCCGCTCCTTCGTTACCTTTCGTGGCCTGCGCCAGCGCTTCCACTTCACCTTGGCCCTCTCGTGAGTGGCTGAATGCTGGGAACGGGGGTCTGGTGGGAGTCTGGGGTGACTTATTCTGTGGACAAAGTGTGAGTCAGGCAACGATGGTGTCAGTGTTTGCCTGTAACTCCTCCCACCCACCTCCAGTGTGGAGAGCCAGGATGCCAAGGTTCTTGTTTGGGCCCATTTTCCACATTCTAGCCCCATGGCCTAATGGTCTCAGCCAAGGTATCATCCCCGGGAGGGTTCTGGGTAGGACTGGGTGGTGGGGTGCTGGCATCCAGGTCAGTGCCCCATTCTCTGCACCCATCCCCGACTCCTGCTCAGGTTTGCCACAAAGGAGCGCGATGGGCTGCTGTTGTACAACGGGCGCTTCAACGAGAAGCATGACTTTGTGGCCCTCGAGGTGATCCAGGAGCAAGTCCAGCTCACCTTCTCCGCAGGTGATCCCAGTTGACCATGTCCTTAACCATCTTTCAAAGGCCCATGTCTTAGCCCCTGACCCCAAGTCCAGCCAAACCTGGGCCCAGCCCCAACCATGAGAACACCCACCTCTGCCATTTCCAGCCTTCCTCTGGTGTCTCAGCTTACTTGGTCCTTTCCCCAGGAGAATCTACCACCACTGTGTCCCCATTTGTGCCTGGAGGGGTCAGTGACGGCCAGTGGCACACGGTTCAACTGAAATACTACAATAAGGTGGGTATGGGAGGGGACAGAGGGGCTGGGGGGTTCTGTTCTTGGCTCAGGAATTCATCCAGACCTGAGTGGCACTTAGCCGAGGAGAAAGTGGGTGGTAGCAGTCACTTTGCTGGGGCACTCCCACCCCACGGGGCAGTGCTCCATGCTTCTTGTGCCATTAGGCAGGCTCAGACTCAGATGGACACTGAGGAAGGCAGTTAAGCATGTGAATCGCATGTGTACCCACATATGTGTGTGTGCTGGCCCATGAACCTAGTGGGCAGGAAGCCCACTGTTTCCTTTCTCTGCCCTTGCTTGTCCACAGCCACTGTTGGGTCAGACAGGGCTCCCACAGGGCCCATCCGAGCAGAAGGTGGCCGTGGTGACCGTGGATGGCTGTGACACAGGGGTGGCCCTGCGCTTCGGGGCTGTGCTGGGCAACTACTCCTGTGCTGCGCAGGGCACCCAGGGTGGCAGCAAGAAGTGAGCTGGGGAGAGGGCCAAGGGACGGGGCAGGTGTAGGGTCAGTCTGGGAGGGGAAGCTGAGAGGGTGGGGCTTTGACGTGGGAACCAAGCCCTCCCTCACCTGAGTCCCTTAGGCTGTGCTCAGTCGTGGGGAGGGGTCAGGATTGGGAAGCAAGGCCTGTGGAGCAGTCTGGGGAGGACATGGATATGAGATGACAGGGACTCCAGGTTGGAGGTGACTATCCTGGCCCTGGCACTACTCTGTAGGGCCCCTTCCTTTCCCTGGCCTTTTGGCAGGACATAGAGAGAAAGAGCTAGAAGCCCCAGCCCTCCCTTATGCCCCTGTCCTACGTACTCTCCCAGGTCTCTGGATCTGACGGGCCCCCTGCTGCTGGGTGGGGTGCCTGACCTGCCTGAGAATTTCCCTGTCCGGATGCGGCACTTTGTGGGCTGCATGAAGAATCTCCAGGTGGACAGCCGGCACGTGGACATGGCCGACTTCATCGCCAACAATGGCACTGTGCCTGGTATGGGGTCTAAGGGTGTGTATGGTAAGGCTGGGAGCCCACAGAGAGGGGCTGACCCTGGTGTGGGGACACCAGACTCGGGGTTTCAAAGGCCACTCTAGCTACTGCCACAGGTGTCCTCTTTGGATCCCCAGCTTGGGGCTACTGAGACCTCTTCTCTCCATTCCAGGCTGCCCTGCTAAGAAGAACGTGTGTGACAGCAACACGTGCCATAATGGGGGCACTTGCGTGAACCAGTGGGACTCATTTAGCTGCGAGTGCCCCCTGGGCTTTGGGGGCAAGAGCTGCGCCCAGGGTAGGAGGGGCAGCCATCCATGGCTGAGGCCTGGGTGTTGCGAACAGTCTGGGAACGCTGGCAGGGCCAGGGCAGGCACTGGGCAGGGCTCCCCTGAGCTTGTCTGTGGGTGGAAGAGCATGTCTGGGCAGAGTCCTGAGAGGGCAGCACAGGAGACAAAGGGCCCAGTCAGAGCAGGCCCAGGCCTAGGGTGGGGCGGGCTCAGGGCCGGTCAGCACCCTGGAGGGCGGGGCTGCTGAGGGGCGTGGGCACTAGGACAGGCAGTGCCCTGACTCCCTTGGAGTCACCACATCCTGAGCATCATGGCCCCTGGGGCACTCTGCTGCTCCGCCCTTCAGAGGCTGTCTTTATCTGCCTTCCCAGAAATGGCCAATCCACAGCAATTCCTGGGTAGCAGCATGGTGGCCTGGCACAGCCTCTCGCTGCCCATCTCCCAGCCCTGGCACCTCAGCCTTATGTTCCGAACGCGCCAGGCCAACGGTGTCCTGCTGCAGGCCGTCACCAGGGGGCGCAGCACCATCACCCTGCAGGTGATGCAGGGAGTGGTAGGGGCAGGCAGGCCTTGGCCTGGCTGGGGCGGCAGTAGGTGCCTCCGGGTGTTGGGTGTGTGTGGACTTGGGGTGGATAGTGAGGCCGCTGGGTTCATTTGGTAGGTTAGTGCTGCCACCTATTGGGGCTAAGGAAAATAAATACTCTTTCTTTTGTGGGGCAGCAGAATGAGCTTGGTGGTCCAGGAATGGGGACAGTGGGCTGGAAGAAGAGTGATTAAGGCCGTCCGTTGACCCAACCCTCTTTTCTTCCCTCCTGGTGCCAGCTGCGGGAGGGCCATGTGGTGCTGAGCGTGGAGGGCACAGGTCTCCAGGCCTCTACTCTCCAGCTGGAGCCAGGCAGGGCCAATGACGGTGACTGGCACCATGCACAGCTGGCACTGGGAGCCAGTGGGGGCCCTGGCCATGCCATCCTGTCCTTTGACTATGGGCAGCAGAGAGCAGAGGGCAACCTGGGCCCCCGGCTGCATGGGCTCCACCTGAGCAACATTACGGTGGGGGGAGTGCCAGGCCCAGCCGGCAGTGTGGCTCGTGGCTTCCGGGGCTGTTTGCAGGTAAGTGCTCCCCCCCCCCGCCCTCCCAACCCCACCATTCCAGTGACTGGAACCCCACTCTACTGATGGCCAAGGTTGCCCCATCCCTCCAGGGTGTGCGAGTAAGCGAGACACCTCAGGGTGTTAGTAGTCTGGATCCCAGCCGTGGGGAGAGCATCAATGTGGAGCCAGGTTGCAGCCTGCCAGACCCCTGTGACTCAAACCCGTGTCCTGCCAACAGCTATTGCAGCAACGACTGGGACAGCTATTCCTGCAGCTGTGACCCAGGTATGCTAGCGATCCAGGGCCATGGGACAGATTAGCAAGTGCCCAATACCTCACTCTGGCTCTGCTATGTGAACTGGGGCCCATCCTATCACCTCTCTGAGCATCAGTCACTTACATTACAAAGCCACACCAGCCGGTCTGATGCTCAGAGTGGAAGGAGGTAGATGAAGCTATGTTTGATGGAAGACAGTGCCAGGGGAGGGTAAGGATTAATCCTTTCTGGTTCTTCTGGTCCCAGGTTACTATGGTGACAACTGCACTAATGTATGTGACCTGAACCCGTGTGAGCACCAGTCCATGTGTACCCGCAAGCCCAGTGCCCCCCACGGTTATACCTGCGAGTGTCCCCCAAATTACCTTGGACCATATTGTGAGACGAGGTAAGTGGACCGGGGCATGCAGTAGGTCCCAGGGCTGCAGCTCATCTCAGTGTGTCCCTCAGAGCCCCAGAAGCCTTGCTGATTCACTACCAGGGTCAGAAGAGCCACGTGCGGCTAACCTAGGTGGTGGAAGGAGCTCACTACTGCCTGGTCCCCTCTCTGCAGGATTGACCAGCCTTGTCCCCGTGGCTGGTGGGGGCATCCCACATGTGGCCCGTGCAACTGTGATGTCAGCAAAGGCTTTGACCCAGACTGTAACAAGACAAGTGGCGAGTGCCACTGCAAGGTAACAGCCCTAAGAAGGCCTCCAGCCTGGCTGCCTGGGCCTCTGTCTACAGTTCTGGGGCCCTGGAGGGAGGCAGTAGAGATGGGCCTTCATGCAGGGAGCTGAGGACTGCGTACCTTTGCTGCAGTGGGCAGGGCAAATAACTGTTTGCCTTCCCGTGTCTGGGGTGCAGAGGGACCCAGGACCAGTGAGCTCTGGGCCAGCTATAGGGGTTGTTTGCAGCCTGTTTGGGTTGCTTGGCATCTCACTGATGGGTTCAGTTCCAAATCATTGTCACTCCTGAGGGGACCTGAGGTCAGGGAGCCTCTCTAGAGGCTGAAAGGCTCCGTGAGCATCCCGAGCAGACAGCATGAGCCAGCAGCACCCTTCCTTTCTCCCCTCTCCCAGGAGAACCACTACCGGCCCCCTGGGAGCCCCACCTGCCTCCTGTGTGACTGCTACCCCACAGGCTCTTTGTCCCGAGTCTGTGACCCTGAGGATGGCCAGTGTCCATGCAAGCCAGGTGTCATTGGGCGCCAGTGTGACCGCTGTGATAACCCTTTTGCTGAGGTCACCACCAACGGCTGTGAAGGTGGGGCTCCTATCATCCTCTGTGCCAGGTCCTAGCCAGGGATGGTTGGAATCCTGAGGAGCTGAAGGAGGGTTGGGGAGCCTGGGTAGAGCTTCAGAGGGGGAGCTGCTCTGGGGTGACTGTGTGTTCTTCCCTGCAGTGAATTATGACAGTTGCCCACGGGCGACTGAGGCTGGGATATGGTGGCCCCGTACTCGCTTTGGGCTACCTGCTGCTGCCCCCTGCCCCAAAGGCTCTTTTGGTAAGTGCTGGTGGCCCTGGATGTGATATCATGGATGTGGCCTCTACCATCAGTGTGGTGAGGGCAGGAAGCTCCTGGCTGCCGATGGGGGACCCTGCTTTCTGGCCTGCAAGTCCTAAAGACTCCATGTCCCGTCTTCCTTGGCTCACTGTTCCCCCTCTTCCAAGGTGTCCCATGCATCCCTGAATCTTGGACTCTTAACAAAAATGCTGAACATTGGCCAGAAGCAGTGCCTCACATCTGGTATCCCAGCATTTTGGGAGGCTGAGTCGGGTGGATCACTTAAGGCCAGGAGTTCAGTACCAGCCTGGGCAACATAGTGAGACCCTGTCTGTAAAAAATAAAAAAATAGCTAGGTGTAGTGATGCACACGTGTAGTCTTAGCCACCTGGGAAGCTGAGGCAGGAGGATTGTTTGAGCCCAGGGGTTTGAGGCTACAGTGAACTATGTTTGCCTTACTGCACTCCAGCCTGGGCTACATAGCAAGACCCACTCTCTAAAAAAATTAAAATCCCTCTGTACGGGAATGGGTACTAGAAATGCAAAGATGAATCACAGGAGTCCCATCTTCAGCTTACCACCTGGCATTGGAGTCATGCCACTAGAAAGTCTGGGGAGTAGAGAGTATTGAGTACTATTCCAGGGGACCCAACCCCAGCCCCTTTGGATTGGCAATGAGCAGCATCCATGGGCAAAGAGTGGCAGAGAGTACAGGTTGTGGCCAGAGGGGAGCATCACTGTCTGGAGGTTCAAAGAGGCCACATAGCACATGCTCCTATAGCTGTTTGGACTCATCTTAAAGAGCTTTGTGGCTCTAGAGTTCTATATACCTGTCTTCCTGTTTTACTCAGGCTGAGGGAGGGCACATCCTTTGTCTTCTGTCTCTGGTCCAGGAGGTGCTGGCCTGCGACAGAACCTCTCAGCCAGGTCTCAGGGGTCTCCTATGTGTCTCCCTGAGTCCAGCCCTCTTGGCTTCCTTCCCTCAGGGACCGCTGTGCGCCACTGTGATGAACACAGGGGCTGGCTTCCCCCAAACCTCTTCAACTGCACGTCAATCACCTTCTCAGAGCTGAAGGGCTTTGTAAGTGGACCTTTCATCTCCATCTTCTCCCTCTCCTCTCCCCCCGGAGGCTCACAGAGGCTCACTACCCCTCAGTCCCATCTTTGGGAAAAGGGATTCCGGAATCCCACTCTCTGTTCATGGGAACTCCATTTGGAGAGACCGTCTGTCCCTTTTGCCAACCCCCCTGTGCTGACCCCTGTCCTCCATGCTTTCCGTTTAGGCTGAGCGGCTGCAGCGGAACGAGTCAGGCCTGGACTCAGGGCGCTCTCAGAGACTGGCCCTGCTTCTGCGCAATGCCACACAGCACACGGCTGGCTACTTTGGCAGTGATGTCAAGGTGGCCTACCAGCTGGCCACGCGGCTTCTGGCCCACGAGAGTGCCCAGCGGGGCTTTGGGCTGTCTGCCACGCAGGATGTGCACTTCACCGAGGTGGGGCTTGGAGGAGGCTGGGCTGGCTGGTTAGGTGGGGGTCACGGTGAGTGAGCCTGCTCCTGGTAACCTGGGGGACGGAGTAGGAATACTCTCTACCCACCCTCAGGGAGTTCCTACTCAGCGCCAGGCCTCTGTGAGAGCCCATGAACCATGGCTCAGCACCTCTTCCCAACCCTTTTCATATTGAGGCATCCAGAGAAAATAATGTTTGGAGAGGCTTGCGTACGGTACTAAGGAGTAGTTCCTCAGGACATTTGTGTGGGTCCAGGCACAGGGGCTGGGAAGCTCTTACTTAGAGAGTAAGGAGAAAGGTTAGAGGCCGAGCATTGGTGATCAGAGTGGGCAGTGTGGCCCAGGGGACTTCTCAGGGGAGACAGTGGTGAGTGCTGAGGGAGGGGCATGGTGGGGAATGGGGCCTGGTCTGGGCACAGACTGGACCTTGGGGGTGGGGATGACAGGTGCAGGCTGTGTGCCCATCACAGAATCTGCTGCGAGTGGGCAGCGCCCTCCTGGACGCAGCCAACAAACGGCACTGGGAGCTGATCCAGCAGACGGAGGGTGGCACTGCCTGGCTGCTCCAGCACTATGAGGCGTACGCCAGTGCCCTGGCCCAGAACATGCGGCACACCTACCTGAGCCCCTTCACCATCATCACGCCCAACATCGGTGAGACTGCTGCCCGGATCGGGAGGGATTAGTGGAGAGAGCACCCCTCAAGGGCGACCATGCCAGAGTGTGCCTTCCTCACTGCTCTGACCTGTGACATCCTCTCCCCAGTCATCTCTGTAGTGCGCTTGGACAAGGGGACCTTCGCTGGGGCCAAGCTGCCCCGTTATGAGGCGCTGCGCGGAGAACGGCCCCTGGACCTTGAGACGACGGTTATTCTGCCTGAGTCTGTCTTCAGAGGTCAGTGGGGGCCAAGGGCTGGGTCCCCCGTGTCTGTGCAGACTCCACAGAGGGCCGGGCCCCGCTGAGGCAGTGTTCTGCTTCCAGAGACGCCCCCCATGGTCAGGGCTGCGGGCCCCGGAGAGGCCCAGGAGCTGGAGGAGCTGGCGCGGCGGCAGCGGCGGCACCCGGAGCTAAGCCAGGGTGAGGCTGTGGCCAGTGTTATCATCTACCGCACCCTGGCCGGGCTCCTGCCTCACAACTATGACCCAGACAAGCGCAGCCTGAGGTCAGTGGTTAGTGGCCAAGGGGTGAATGGGGGTGTGGGTTGGGGGTGTATGCTGAGGCCCAGAGGGGGCTCAGAGGAGCATCTCCCAGCCATACGCCTGCTTCAGTAACTGTACACCTGCCCTTCAGAGTCCCCAAACGCCCCATTATCAACACGCCCGTGGTGAGTGTCAGCGTCCATGATGACGAGGAGCTTCTGCCCCGAGCCCTGGACAAGCCGATCACAGTGCAATTCCGGTTGCTGGAGACGGAGGAGCGGACCAAGCCCATCTGTGTCTTCTGGAACCATTCGATCCTGTAAGCCTATGCTGCCCTCATGCCCAAACGCCCAGCCCCTGAATGCCCCTCCGTCCTTGTCTCCCTGACCATGCCTTCCCCATGCAGGGTCAGTGGCACAGGTGGCTGGTCAGCCCGAGGCTGTGAAGTCGTTTTTCGAAATGAGAGCCACGTCAGCTGCCAATGCAACCACATGACAAGCTTCGCTGTGCTCATGGATGTGTCCCGACGGGAGGTTGGACCAACCAGGGACAGCTGCAGAGCTGTGGGTGGGAGCCCAGGGCACTGGGCTGGGTGCTTTGGCCCTGCCCGTCCTAATCTCCGGGCCCTCTGCCATCCACTCTGCAGAATGGGGAGATCCTGCCACTGAAGACCCTGACATTTGTGGCTCTTGGGGTCACCTTGGCTGCCCTGCTGCTCACCTTCTGCTTCCTCACTCTCCTGCGTGCCCTACGCTCCAATCAGCATGGCATCCGTCGGAACCTGACGGCTGCCTTGGGCCTGGCTCAGTTGGTCTTCCTCCTTGGAATCAACCAGGCTGACCTGCCTGTAAGTGCCTCTACTGCCGAGAGACCTCCCCCAACTTCCAGCCCTCTCAGGCTCCCTAGGGGACCCCTTTCCTAGCCCCCACGTGAAAGCAAATCCCTGTTCCTGCAGTGCTAACACTGGTAAAGAGCTGAGCCCAGCCTCTGGCCCACAGTTTCCTTTTCTCCAGCTCCTTCTGACTTTCCCAGTATTCCAGAGGCCCCTCTGGTCCAGATTTCCCAAAGCAGCTCCCAACACCAAGCCCTGCTCCCCTGCCCAACCTGAAGCAGAGCCCCATGCTCTGGATGTGCCCTGAGCACTGACCCTGAGTGGCCCGGGCCTGCAGTTTGCTTGCACAGTTATCGCCATCCTACTGCACTTCCTGTACCTCTGCACCTTCTCCTGGGCACTGCTGGAAGCCTTGCACCTGTACCGGGCACTCACTGAGGTGCGGGACGTCAATGCTGGCCCCATGCGCTTCTATTATATGCTGGGCTGGGGCGTACCAGCCTTCATCACAGGTATCCCACCCCCAGCCCAGGCCCTGAGGCCCCCACCCAGGTATTGGTTCCCATCCTGGAGGGGATGGCATGGGCAGATGGTGGGTGGAACCCTTCTCCATGCTCTCCACTGAGCCTGCCTACAGCCCTGCTTCCCAGGCCCCTGACCTCTGTCCTGCTGCTGTCTGCATGCTGCCAGGTCTCGCTGTGGGCTTGGACCCTGAAGGCTATGGCAACCCTGACTTCTGCTGGCTCTCCATCTACGATACGCTCATCTGGAGTTTTGCTGGCCCAGTGGCCTTTGCTGTCTCTGTAAGTGCTAGGAAGTGGGTTGAGGGAGAGTAGGCTGAGAGTGTTTTCAGGATCCTCTTTAGAAAGAGGCTCCTAAGAGATCTGTGAGGCTCCAGGGCACCATGGGGTGGGGTAGAAGCTGCCTGTTCCCTGGTGATCCCCTCCTGTCCGTCTCTCCCCACCTAGATGAGTGTGTTCCTGTACATCCTGGCAGCCCGGGCCTCCTGTGCTGCCCAGCGGCAGGGCTTTGAGAAGAAAGGCCCTGTGTGAGTATGGGGGGGCAGTGCCTGGGCAGTGGGCAGGTGCCAGTGTGGGAGGCCTCGTGACCAGACTCACAGCCTGTCCCACTCCCCAGTATGGGCCTGCGGCCCTCCTTCGCTGTCCTCCTGCTGCTGAGTGCCACATGGCTGCTGGCACTGCTCTCCGTCAACAGTGACACCCTCCTCTTCCACTACCTCTTTGCTGCCTGCAATTGCATCCAGGTACCTAGCCTGGCCCGGGGAGAGGGGCAAGCATGACCGTGGGGTCCCTGAACATGCTTAACTGTGGCTGCCTCTTACCTGCCAGGGCCCCTTCATCTTCCTCTCCTATGTGGTGCTCAGCAAGGAGGTCCGGAAAGCACTCAAGTTTGCCTGCAGCCGCAAACCCAGCCCTGACCCTGCTCTGACCACCAAGTCCACCCTGACCTCAGTGAGGAAGCCAGGGGCTGGAGAGGCAGAGGGGTTGGGAGGGGGGCAGGTGGCCCAAAGAGCCTGTTCTTTGTACTTTTGCTTCACCCTCCTTCTTTCCTTTTCCCCATCCCTCCATCCCTCCCCAGAAGGAGGAATGGTGAAATGGTACATGTGGCCTAGGGAGGAGACTGTGAGGGGTGTAGGATTTTGACTTTGGGGGAGATGGGGCTGGAAACAGGTAATCAGGTAGTGAATACTCTGCACTTGACAATCTCCTCATGAATTTTAGTAAATTTTGTATCCAAAATCTCCTGTATTGTCTCTCAGGAGATAATTCCTGGTACTGTCTTTTACCACAAGCCCTTATATAGTAAGTCTGGGGCACTTAGGGTGTGCAGGGTTGATGCTACCGAGATGGAGCTATGACTACTTCCAGACACCAGTGCCGGGACAGCAAAGATGTGGGGCCACCTCTTTCAGACCTGGGTTGTGGGAGGTAGAACTTAGGGCAAGTTCCTTCCACCTTACAACCTGGGGCCACGCCATCCTGCTCCCCAATTTACCAACTCCTCTGTTCCCTGCCTAGTCCTACAACTGCCCCAGCCCCTACACAGATGGGCAGCTGTACCAGCCCTACGGAGACTCAGCCGGCTCTCTGCATAGTGCCAGCCGCTCGGGCAAGAGTCAGCCCAGCTACATCCCCTTCTTGCTGAGGTAAATCCTGGAGATGGGAGGGCAGAGGAGAGGAGAGGACTATGCTTGCTGGAATAGGCAAGCTAGCTGCTGGGAGTTGAGCAGCACACACTGTGGCTGATACTAGTGATGCAGCTTGAAGTAGAAGCAGTTAAGGGACCAGAGGCAGGAACCAGGATCCCAGAGAAGAGAATGGGACTCTGGGCAAGGGGCTAAGCTGATCCTTCCAGCATGTCTTATTTTCTTAGGGAGGAGTCCACACTGAACCCTGGCCAAGGGCCTCCTGGCCTGGGGGACCCAGGTGGCCTATTCCTGGAAGGTCAAGACCAACAGCACGGTAAGGATGGGAGACCCTGGCAGCCCAGTGGGGCAGCTGGCTGGGTTTTGCTGAGGGTGGGGAGAGGTGGCTGGGCTGGCTGTGATCTCTCCCTGGCCTCTCAGATCCTGACACAGACTCTGACAGTGACCTGTCCTTGGAGGACGACCAGAGTGGCTCCTATGCCTCCACTCACTCGTCAGACAGTGAGGAAGAGGAAGAGGAGGAGGAGGCTGCTTTCCCTGGAGAGCAGGGCTGGGATAGCCTGCTGGGGCCTGGAGCTGAGAGACTGCCCCTACACAGCACCCCCAAGGGTGGGCCAGCACTGGGGTTGTGGCATTTGGGGCCACTGGGAGGATAAGGCCTGGGTTTCTTAGACAGCAAGGTGACTCTCCTAGCTGTCTGTCCTCTCTGGACCTCATCTACTTCTTTTCCCTGCCAGATGGGGGCCCAGGGCCTGGGAAGAGCCCCTGGCCGGGAGACTTTGGGACCATGGTAAAGGAGAGTGGTGGCAACCGGGCCCCTGAGGAGCGGCCACGGGAGAATGGAGATGCCCTGTCTCGAGAGGCGTCCTTAGGCCCTCTTCCAGGCTCTTCTGTCCAGCCTCATAAAGGTGACTGGGGCACCCCCAGCTGCATGCTCTTCCGGTCAACAACCTCATGCCTCACATTCCTGGGTGGCTGCTGGGGCTCTCTGGGACACTCCCCTGCTCCTTCCATCCACATGTCACAGAATCTGCTCTCTTGGCCCACAGGCATCCTCAAGAAGAAGTGTCTACCCACCATCAGCGAGAAGAGCAGCCTCCTCCGCCTACCCCTGGAGCAGGGCACAGCGTCTTCTCGGGGCTCATCAGCCAGTGAGGGCAGCCGGGGAGGGCTCCCTCCCCGCCCACCACCCCGGCAGAGTCTCCAGGAGCAGCTGAATGGGGTCATGCCCATCGCCATGAGCATCAAGGCAGGCACCGTGGATGAGGACTCATCAGGCTCCGAGTGAGTGTGAATGGGTGGGCGGGACTGGGTACAGCCCTGCAGAGCTGCCCCCAGGCCTCCTCCGGCTACTCTGATTGGCAGTCAGAGACAAGTGGGCTGTGCGTGGTCCAGTTATCATACTATGACGTGGCCACACACCCAGGTGCCCTGTGGGGTGGGCCACCCTGTCCTGGCTCTGTGCATCAAAGCCCAGCATAGGGCAGAGTGAGGGAGGATGGGGAGCTAGGGGTGTTTTTCTGTTTCCTTCTTCTGGTGAAAGCTTTCACTGTCTCCTCTGTTCCAACTAACGCTCTGTCTGCCTTTTCTGCTGCTTTCCTTTCCTGCCTCTCCAGATTTCTCTTCTTTAACTTCCTGCATTAACCCTGGGCCATGCTCCTCCGCCCGCGGCCCCCTCCCTCCCCAGCCGTGCTCATGCCTGCTCCTGTCTTGTGCTTTATCCTGCCCGCTCCCCATCGCCTGCCCACAGCAGCAGCGACGAAACGTCCATCTGAGGAGCCTGGGCCTTGCCCGGAGGGGTACCCACCCCACCTAAGGCCATCTAGTGCCAACTCCCTCCCCCACCATCCCCCTCACTGCACTTTGGACCCCTGGGGCCAACATCTCCAAGAAAAGTTTTTCAGAAAAGAGGAAAAAAGAATTTAAAAAAAGATCTCCACTCTTCATGACTTCAGGGATTAATTTTTTTTATACGCTGGAAATTGACTCCCCTTTCCCTTCCCAAAGAGGATAGGACCTCCCAGGACGCTTCCCAGCCTCTCCTCAGTTTCCCATCTGCTGTGCCTCTGGGAGGAGAGGGACTCTTGGGGGGCCTGCCCCTCATTTGCCATCACCAAAAGGAAAGGACAAAGCCACGCGCGCCCAGGGCGTGAAGCCCTGCAGGCTGCACCGGGCAGGGCTCGGAATGGTGAGGGGTCAGGGCAATAGGCACGCCTCACCCTTCCTGTGCCGTTGCCTCTCCCAGGAACTGAAAAAGCCCTGTTCCGCGAGGGGGCAGAAGGACCCAGCGCCCCCGCACCCCCAAATGCTGCATGAACACATTTTGAGGGGAGCTCATGCCCCCAAGAATGGCAAGGTTGCCCCAGCCCCTCTCCTTTTCCTGGACTCTGGCCACGTGCTGTAGCCCAGGTGTTTGCTCAGTTTGCTGACCCAAAAGTGCTTCATTTTGCTGCCTGCCCCACACATGGGGAAGGCCAGTCACGTGTTCAGTTGCGCTTCTTTGCTGTTGTGTGGGTGGGAGAGGGAGAGTTAACTTAGTGCTGTCTCAGATGCCCTGCGGCTTTGAGCACAGGCCTTATGTATGGGTTCTAGTGTCCACTTACCCACCCCCAAAATGCTGTGGCCTCTGAGACATGTTCTATTTTTAACCCCTTCTTGGAATTGGCTCTCTTCTTCAAAGGACCAGGTCCTGTTCCTCTTCCTCCCTCACTCCATCCCAGCTCCCTGAGAAGAGAGTTAATATATATTTCTTATTTATTTGCTTTTAGTGTTGGGATGGGTTATTGTCCAGTCCCAGGGGGTCTGATGTGGCCATTGCAGGGTGGGTGTGTCCCAGCAGCCCTGGCTTGGGGGCCTAACACCCTTCCCCTTGCTCCAGGTTGTCATCGCCCCACCTCTCCTCTCCTCCCCTCCTCCTCAGTTTTGCCAACTGCTATTCATCTGAGTCACCATTTATTCTAAGCATGTATTCCAGACTTGTCGCTGACTTTCCTTTTAGAGCAGGTGGCTAGAAAAAGAGGCTATGAACAGGGAAAAAAAAATGTTCCTGTTTTTCATGTAAGGCTAGCCTCTGGCTTTTCTGCCATGGATTCTCCCCTGCTCTTTCCCCTCAGCAATTCCTGCAAAGGGTTAAACATTTAACTGATTTTTACTACTGATGACTTGACTTAAAAAAACAAAGATGCTGGATGCTAACTTGATACTAACCATCAGATTGTACAGTTTGATTGTTACTGTAAATATGGTAGAGTTTTGTTTTTTCATTCCCCATACTACTGAATAAACTAGTTCTGTGTGGGCAGAGTACTGTCATGTGTTTCTATATGGTACCCTATCCTCCCACAGGGAGGGAGGCCTGGTCTCTGGAAAACAAAAGAACAGGCAGCTCCCCACCCCATACCCCAAAGCCCTGCAAGGAGGTCAGGTGTACCTTAGATACCAGCTAACTAATAGGGTGGTCTAGCCACTTAAATCCATGAGAATGCTCCCTCCAAAGCCTGATCAACACAGACCCCATGTCCTGGCATTTCCAAAGAATATATAGTGAGGCCAGGTAAGGTGGCCTCTGTATTTCTAGCATTTTGGGAAGCTGAGGCAGGTGGGTTGCCTGAGGTCAGGAGTTTGAGATTGCAGTGAGCTGTGAGAACACCATTGCACTCTAGTCCAGGCAAGACCCTGTCCTCCCCTCCAGACAAAAGACATGGTGAGTGTCTTTTCTACCAGGACAGAAAGGACTGATGTGGCTAAAGAGGTTGAGTTCTAGACAACAGGTACAAGTTTCCTGGGGCAGAATTCAGGAGACAGCGAAAGCCTAGTTGAGAGAGGCTGGTGGGAATTTAGGGTTGTTCAGTGACTAGGTATTTCCAAACTCCACTGTTCTACGCTGTTTTTCTTTTTCTTTTTTCCCCATTGGAAAATGAAGCCACTGCTTACACTCTAGCCAAGCATATGCTCTGCAGCATTACTTCTAGTCCCACATTTTGTGTTTGCCAAAGGTCTGTTCCACAAACTACAGAAGGAATGAGGAGGAAGGCAAAAAAGAGTTGTGATTAAGAACACAAACCCCGGGACCAGACTGAGGGATTTAATGATTTAATCTCTCTGAGCCTGTTTCTCTGCCTGCAATTGAGGATGATAACAGCATCCGTTTAATTTAGCTTTTATGAGGATCAAATGAGTTAACACATGTACAGTGCTTAGAACAGTTCACAGCACACAGTAAGAGATCAATAAACACTAGCTTTCTTTGTTGCTACTGGGGAAGAATAGAAGAGTGTGTAGATGGAAAAATAGCCAGGCCCAAAGGGCAGGCGGCGAGTAGGTGGCTGAACAAGAAGGACAGCTGTGGCAGGTAGGCCTCCTCCCAGGCTGGCACTGCCTGCTGAATGTGCTGCTTAAGCAGGTTAGAAGTGGGAGGGCGTGGGGTGGAGACAGGACTCAAGGCTGACTGGGAGGGTGAGTACGACATGCCTTGCCTGCTCCAGCCACCAGGTGGCACAAGCACGCGGGTGTGCTGCTTGTTTTGTCTTCAATGTCCCTCCTGGGTTGTGGCTCACACCCAGGCTCTGGACCATGTCTACGTATGCACCTAGGCTTGCTGATCTGCCTGGGTTTGTGTCAGGCCCTGCATGATAGACACCAGTGCAGGAGGAAGCTGGAAAATACACCTGAGGTTTTCTTGCCTTATGAAAAATTTCTCCAGAGCCAAATACTCAGTGTCTGTCTTCACACCCCTCCCACTATATCAATTCTTAGAATCCCAGAGTCTACAGGAGTTGCTGCAAGCCGCCCAGAGAGAGGTGAATGTCTAGGCAGCTGTCATTGTGAAATGAATGTGTGAAATGAACCTTAAGATTGGCCAGAGAAGTGGAAATCAGTGGAGGCTCCTAGCTCTGGGGACAGGACACTTACTGGCACATAGGCATGGGCAAGAGTTCCACTTCCATTTACCCAGTTACTTGCTGCTTTCCTTAAGTCATGACCTGGCCTTCAAGAAGGAAGCTCTCAACACTCACGAGGAATTGAACTGGTTCTGGTTACAAGAGTCAAAAGCTACAACAAAATATCCTAAGCTGAATCTGTTAAATGGGTCTATCATACTTTGTATTATACATACACTCACCATCTTGCAAATATTTTCTAAATAATAAACGAATGAAGTGTTCTGCTACTTACATGTCACACCAGGGCACTGTGGAGGTTTATAAATCCTGGTGCCAGCCCTCAAGTCTAATAGGGGAGCGAAGAGAACACAGATAATTCTAATGATGTAAGGTAGAGTATGACAAGGTATTCCAGCATCTTCTGGATGAGGCAACCAGGAAAGCTAAAATACCACCAAAGGGTTTCCTCATCTTGCAAGTATAGCAGACAAAAAGCTGGTAAGTTCCTAGGAGACTCTATTCTCTTACCAGAAGAGGACATTCAAGTTTTTTTTTGTAAAGACAGTCTTTTTTTTTTTGTAAAGACAGTCGGTAGAGTGCCGTGGCATCACACAGCTCACAGCAACCTCCAAGTCCCGGGCTTAGGTGATTCTCTTGCCTCAGCCTCCCGAGTAGCTGGGACTACAGGCGCCCACCACAACGCCTGGCTAGGACATTCAAGTTTATGATATAAATAATAATTTACCTAGATCCTGGCTTAACAGCCTCACACAATGTTAACTAAGGTATACTTAACTTTGATCTGGACCCTCTAATAATATGTGAATCCTGGGAAAGGCAGCCTGTTCTCATCTAATGCCAACAAGAGGGGCAGACACAGCCAGATGAGCTGGAATCTCAAGGTCCTAGGGACTGGTCAGACCTCTGCCTGGAGGCCCCGTCCTGGCTTCCTCACTGGAGTTACACAGAGATTTACTCCAAATTAGCTAGAAATTGGAACAGGATCTATTTTCAGATACACAGAGAATATAAAAATACATTCGCTTTATTTTAGGAAAATGATTGATGGAGTAAGCTTATCACAAACTGGCCTGTTAGGGGTCACAGAATTCACAGGAAACAAGTCTGGAGACCAAATGCCTGTTTCAGACTCTTCAAATAGGTTTGAGTCCAGTAGAGGATGATTCAGGAAGAGGGCTCAGGAGGTTAACCTCAGAGGCCATTCACATGTAAATGCCCAGTGAACCAATGCCTGGGAAGAAGATCAAACTCTTTGGGGCTGGCCATAAAAGTAGGGGTGGATAATGACAAGCCACTTTCTGTTAGCTAATCTCACTCCTGGAAGGTGACCTCTTTTTCGTTACTTAATCTTCGTTCAACTCAGAGTTTTAGTCTTCTCCAGCTCAACCCTAATCCATCCCAACTCCCAGGGTCTCTACTCCTGGGGGACCAGCTTTGGCAGCATCTCTTCCTCCTGTCCCTGGGCCAGAATCTACTGGAGTCAGTGCCTGCTGGGTAGAGGCAAGTCTAGGCAGTGACTGTAGTGGTTTGCTACTGAGTTCTTGCTTGCTGTCCTGATCTCTTTACCTAAAGAGACAGAATGAAGAACTGCTTTAAATAGCCCTTCTTCCACAAGCCCATTTGTCACCCACCTGGAGTTCTTCAGAGTACTAAGAAATGGGACCCCACTCCCCTGCTCCAGGTTCCCTTCATCATTCCCATCTTTCCACATAGAATTCAGGGCTGATGTGCAGAACGGCTAGTCCTTACCTGGTAGGTCCTGGGACTGCAACTTTCCTGGGGGGTTGTAGACTGCTGCGAGTGGCAACCATGACAGGAAGATTTGGTCGCTGGGAAATGGGAACTTAATGAGGATTAACAAAAGAAATGAGTTAGTAGAAAGTTCGACTGACCTTCTCAAGAAGTACTTGACCACCCAAGGGACTATAACAAATTGGTCAACATACCGAGGTGGTTAACATAAGGAACTAGGTTTACAGTATTGATACGCACATGTGCTACACATCAGTACTATGAAAATTAGGACAACTTAAGGAGGTGGTCAAGTATGGAGATTCTACTGTATTAAATGAAGGCAGAGTGAGTTTGGAATTTGTGCCCTCCCCCAACCATGAGGTATTTGAAAATTGAAGCACAGACTCTCTGCCCAGCCCCCCATTTTCTCCTTAACTCAGTCTCCCATCTTCCAACAGAACTATAATGAAGTTGCCAAAAGTGGTCATTGTTGACAGCTCGGGGGGGATTGGGGTCAGGTTAAGACAAAGGCAGGTATTCTTTCTCCTGTCTTCTTACCCTTTAGTGCACTTTTCCTCACCTCTGTGCCCTGCAGCACTTGGTCTTGGAAGCCCTTTCCGAGTTGACAGAGAATCTGTAGGTAGGGCACCTTTGCTGGGTGGTACAATCCGGCTGGTAAGTGGCATTCGGGCAGCAGGCCTGGGGATGGCTGAGGGAACAGGTAGTTGACTGGAAGATTTAGCAGCTGCTCCCTTTGGCCGAGGCAGACGTTGAGAGCTGCTGGTAGAAGGCTGTGGGGCCAGGACTGGTCTGACAGGGGTAGGTGGGCCTGGTGGAAAGGAGTAGAGGAATTTCAGGGTCAATCCCACACTCTCCCTACTCCCACTCCCTCTGCAGCCTGGCTTTCCAGGTCTTCTCACTTGCTGCTGCTCTCCCATTGGGTCCAGCTTTCCCCTGGATTGGAGGAGTTGATCGGATTGGAGGACTTGATCGGGCAAGAGGAGAAGATGCTGGGCTCTTGGTGGCAGGGAATACACTGGAAGTGGGTGACTCCTGAAACACAAGGAGAGAGAAAAATAGGACTAGAGTGGAGAAAGTATCTGTTCTATGGTTTATGGGGTTAAAGAATAGAGGTGGAAAGTTGTCTAGATTCCAGTAAGGAAGGGCAGAAGTTAGCTGCCAACATCATCATCATCACATCACTATCACCAATACCATTTATTAAGAGCTTATTATAGAGCTTGTGCACAGGCACCACAGTAAGCGCCTTGCTTATGGTTCTCACTGAATTCCAACAATTCTAGAGTTAGAATTACTATCCCACTTTACCAGTGTGGAAACCAGTCTCTGCCTATCTCATGTCATGCACTGTCTAAATGCACACATACAACTCAAACCTTTAAACTCACCTTCTTCATGCTGGAGGGCCTTTTCCCAGATGTTATCCGCAGAGCCCGGACAGACCCCTTCCTATCACTGCTCCGAAGTCGAGGTGTCCTCCGAGTCGAGGTGTTGCTTGGGGAGGGGTTGCTCCGAGTCAAAGAGTTCACAGTGGGCAGCAGGTCTCGGACAGGGCTATCCTTCAGTACAAAGGTCTCCCGCCGAGGGCTGGGCTTCACCTGGTGTCGTGGTGCTGGGCCCTCACCTGCACTCTCCCGCTCCTGCAGAGCACACTGCTCCAGCTGAGTGGCCAGCCGGTTGGCCTCATCAAGGATCTCTTCCAGCTTCTCTGGGCTGAGGGGGCCTAGGCTGAGCCTCATACCCTGGGGGGCAGGGGCTACTGCATTTGGGTCGCTTCTGTGGGAGAGGCCTCGTCGGAGTGGTTTCTCTGGAGTCACCAATATTGCTATCTCTTCCTCCTCACGACTAAGACATAAAACAAACCAGTTACCAAGCCCATACAAAAGAGAATAGGAAGCTATGCAGGGGAGACTGGCAAAACCCCCACAACAGAGCCAGGGAAGTGATGCCCATGCTGGCTGTGAGATCTGGCCTCCAGATGAGATACCTGGTTCCAGGAAGCCTGATAGCCCTTTAGTATTTACTGATATCACAAGTGATGTCAGGTTGGAGATGTAGCAAATTCACTTAGCCTTCTTTTTAATACCCAGAAACCTAACTCCAGCTTCTCCCTTCTCTACCTTAACAGGAGTGTCATAGAGGTCAGAGACAGTCAGATACCCAGCACATGAGTGCATCAAACCTTGCTATATGACCAACTTGGGCCCCAGAGGCCAATAATTCAACAGTAAGGGATTAGAGACAAAAAAGTGTTGTTGGAGGAAAGTAAATGGGATAAAGAGGCCAGTACCTGTCAGATGGTGACACACCTCCAAAGTCCAAAGTCTCATCCACAATAAACTTTACATCTGAAGGGGAAGAATGAATATCAATCCCGGGCCCCTAATGCGGCTCTCAATGGCTGGGCCTCATTCTTCCCTCCAGAGTTTCCTTACCTTCCTCCAACTCCTCCATGTCCAGCCAAAAGGAACAAGACACAGCTTAAACCTGAGCTGGAGAGAAACCGCATCTTTCTTCAGCTATTTATCCTGCCCAAGCGCCCCAGTTAGACTCAGGATGCAACCAAGCTCTGGGGTCATTCATGCTGAAGGTAAAACAAGCGCTACTGCACCTGGCCCAGTAACTAGCGCGGTTATCTCCGGGAAAGGTGCAGAGACCTCCCCTCCCCCATTGTGCTCCCGCCCCCCCGCACCCTGGACTCTCCTCAGTGGGGAAGGTCTGCACGCTCCACCTTCCTCCCCGCCACTACCCTCAGAGTTCTTCCTCGCCCCGAACCATATTTCTAATCCCCGGGCACTACACTCGCCCCACGCCAATAAGCCACCTTCAGTCCCCACTTCCCGAGCCACCTTACCTTCCACAGAAGAGGTTTTCCCCTCACAACCCAGTCCCGGGAATCAGCCTTCAGGGGGCGGGGTTCCTTTCGAATCTCTGAGGCCCCACCCAGCTCGGCTCGATAAGCGCCGTCATTGGCGGACTCTCAGGGGGCGGGGCTGCGAAAACAACCAGCCGGAAGTCTGCCGGTGGGACCGGGAGCGGGAGGAAGAACGGCTTCCAGAGAGGTCTGATCCCAGACTGCTGAAGCGTGACTGTGGATGAGCGAGACCCTCTTCCTGCTCGCCGGCGGAGGTCCGAGCGGCTCGGGGCCCGGGAGGGCCAGGTCCTCGTGGCGGCGCGCGAGAAACCGCCCAGTGAGTGTGACACGGCTATCCCCCTAAAGCCATCGTTCTGCCAGAGGAAATTCGTTTCCGTGGGCGCGCTCCGTATGCAAGCGCCGCATTGGCCGCCTTTCCTCAGTTGAGATTTTTTTTTTTTTTTTTTGTAGAGACAGAGTCTCACTTTATCGCCCTCAGTAGAGTGCCGTGGCGTCACACAGCTCACAGCAACCTCCAACTCCTGGCCTAGGCGATTTTCTTGCCTCAGCCTCCCGAGTAGCTGGAACTAGAGGCGCCCGCACAACGCCTGGCTATTTTTTTTTTTTTTTTTTGCAGTTTGGCCGGGGCTGGGTTCGAACCCTCCACCCTGGGTATAAGGGGCCGGCGCCCTACTCACTGAGCCACAAGCGCCGCCCGTGATTTTTTTTTTTTTCCCAAGAGTACCTCCTAGACATTTATATTGTTGACAAATTGAACAGTGATGTACTAAGAGGTACATCCTCCATCCCCTTTTCAAGCAAGAACTTTAAGAGCCCGAGGCAGCCAAAGCGTAAAGAAAACAAACGGCAAGAAAACCCAGGAAAACTTGGGTTCAAATTCAACCGTGATTCCACCCTTTAGGAGTGAGCAGTTTGGAGTATATATATTTGCCCTCTTTGGATCTGTTCGCTTATCTGTGAAATGAAGCTCATCGTCCTCACAATTCTAGGTTTAGGAGAATAATTAGGAACAAGTACCGTGTGTCCTCAGGGACTTTACAAGGGATAATTCTTTTCCGCTACCTCTGAACTAAAAGCTGTTTGTAAAATGCACAAGCCTACAGGGAGGTTCTCTCTGATTCGACTGGGTGTCTGTGTTGTGGACGGGGCCTCCAGATAACTGAGCTCCTTAGAAAGGCTCAGGGGCCTTATTTGAAACTTCAGTCCCCAGAGTTCATGCCCATTATTTTGGCCGTTTATAGGCTGTTTACTTTCTAGTTTGGGCTGTGAGATCGAGGTAGTCAGGTCCGCATGCGTGAGATGTTACTGTAATAATTGCCACCGAAGCAAAAGAGCCTTGGAATTCAGAAGGGTGATAAGGGAAAGGGTGGGAAGGCCCAGAACTTAAAAGTTTGTGTGAGGAAGAGCAGAGAGAAAAGGATTGTGTCTCTTTGCTGAAGATGGAATTTTAACTGTTTGCAGGATCTAGGGAGGGTGGAAAAACCAGAGCCAATAGCTTCTCCCTCTCTTTGGGAAAGTGGTAGAGAAGGGAGATCAGAAGGGAGGAAGCTGTTAATTAACTGCACACCTTCCTCTAGGAGGTTGAGCAGGAGAACTCTGCACTTCTTTACCTATCCTTAGGTAAGTGGAGGAGGAAGTTTTAGCTTTGGAAGATAGTGTCTCCGAAGGAAACCCATTTCCAATTTTCTGACACCAAATGATGATTTTGAACATTGTTGCAGGAACAGAAAGACAAAAAACAAAAAATGCAACGGAACTACTTTCACCTCCATTTCAGGCATAAAAATTTTTCACCCACCATAAAACCACTAATCTGGGAAATATTTGATATTTGTTTTCCTCATTTCAACTGCAAAATCATGTGTATGAATAGGTATTTAAGATTTTGGTTATCTCTTATGAAACTTGTCAAGAAAAGATTTCTAATAAATAATGAAGAAATGGGACTGTCTTCAGTGGCTTGTGCCTGCAATTTTAACCCTCAGAGAGGCCCAGGCTCAGGAGTTTGAGACCAGTTGAGCAAGAGGGAGACCCACTACTAAAAACAGAAAATTAGGTGGTGATCATTGTAGCAGGTGCCTATAGTCCCAGCTACTTGGGAGGCTAAGGCAGGAGGATTGCTTCAACCCAGGAATCTGAGGTTGCTATGAGCTAGGCTGACACCATGGCACTCTAGCCTGGGCAACAGAGTAAGACTCTGTCTGGGGGCAGAATAAATGAATTAGTGAAGAAATTACATTCCCTCCTAGGCACATAGTAGGCTGAAGCTCAGAATTACTTTATAAATGTTGAATGCCTAAATGAGAAAATTAAGGAATTCAGTTCAGTTCTTAAATGCAGGAGTAACTGACTAGATGTCTTGATTTAATATCTTGTGAAGATACTACTCCTTCACCATGATGGTTGAGAATATACAAACTTTAAAGGATAAGTAACTGAGTAACTCAGCAAATAGTAGAGGTATGGGACTGTGGGCTAAGGCCTGAAGTCTGCCTGGTCCTTAGGGCATCATAACTGAGTGTGTCACCCCTTCCCGACCTAGGTCCTGCTTCAGCTGGAGGGAGGCCTCTTCCCCATTGTGTACATGGCTAACTGGTACTGGACTCTGGTTTCTCCCCTCACATTCTCAAGCAGAGGTTCCATAAGTGGATTAGGCCCTGCAGATGATTTGCATGAGTATTTTCTTTCTTTCTTTTTTTTTTTTTTGTAGAGACAGAGTCTAACTTTATTGCCCTGGGTAGAGTGCCATGGCGTCACACAGCTCACAGCAACCTCCAACTCCTGGGCTTAGGCAATTCTCTTGCCTCAGTCTCCCGTAGCTAGGACTACAGGTGCCCACCACAATGCCTGGCTATTGTTCTGTTTTTGTAGTTCGGCTAAGCTGGGTTTGAACCCGCCACCTTTGGTATATGGGGCCAGCACCCTACTTGATGAGCCACAGGTGCCGCCCATGAGTCTTTCTTGATTTCCAAAATGATAGTATATAACTAGTAATATTTTAGGTGCATAGAAAGAAGTCAGTAATAATTTATAGTATACAGTGGATGCCTTGTGGCACAGAGGATTAATTCTTATGGAGCTTCAATCTGAGGACAGCTGGAAAAAATACTTTGCTTAGGCTCGGCGCCTGTGGCTCAACGGGCTAAGGTGCCAGCCATGTACACCTGAGCTGGTGGGTTCAAATCCTGCCAAACAACAATGACAGCTGCAACCAAAAAATGGCCAGGTGTTGTGGCGGGAGCCTGTAGTCCCAGCTACTTGGGAGGCGGAGGCAAGAGACTTGCTTGAGCCCAGGAATTAGAGGTTGCTGTGAGCTGTGATGCCACAGCACTCTATCCAGGGTGACAGCTTGAGGCTCTGTCTCAAAAAACTTTGCTTAAACTGAAAATAG
>CAUYON010107493.1:0-30613 GCA_963573935.1 Arctocebus calabarensis
CAGAGCATGATTTCCCCCCCTGCTTTATTTGTTATTGTAAAAGTATAAGATAAATGAATCATCCTTAACCCATTCCTCTTTCATATTTACATGGATGGAGCTGAACACATTCTCCTTAGCAAAGTATCTCAAGAATGGAAGAAAAAGTATCCAATGTATACAGCCCTACTATGAAGCTAATTTATAGCTTTCATGTGAAGGCTACAACCCAATTATAGCACAAGAAGATGGGGAAAGGGGAAAGGAAGGGAAGGGAAAGGGGAGGGTGGGGGAGAGAGGGTAAAAGGTGTGATCACACTTGAGGTGCATCTTGGAAGGGTCAGGTGAAACCTACTAAATGCAGAATACAAATGTTTTCACACAATAAATGAGAAAAATCTCATGAAGATTATGTTGAACAGGTGGATGAAAATTTTCACATTGTATATGAAGCCCACACTCTGTACCCCATGACTGAACTAATGTACACAGCTACGATTCAATTAAAAAATAAAATAAATAAATAAATTGAAGAATCTTCTGACATGTAAACTTTTCACCTAAATATTTTATTTATATGAACTGCTACTTCTATATCCTAACAGAAATAGTTGATGGTTTTAGCAGTAACTCACCTTACCACTGCATTAATTGCTAACAAATCACTTTTATATCCATTATGTCAATATGCTAAATTTCATTGAATTCTACAGCCAGTATAGGTGATTTCAATGCTCAAAGATGTGGCAAAAATAACTGTCTGCAAGTTTATATTAACAGTATCATAGTTCATGAAAATATTTGTTTTATAATCATGTTTCCATGAATACCACCTTTCAAATTTGTCTTTAAAAATCTTAGGTCTGTATAGGTAACAGAATTTAGAAACCCCTCAAAAGTGAAATAAGAACAATATACTCTGAAACATAATGCCTACAAGGGTCATGATTTGAATGAGTCCCTGAAAGTTCATGGGTTGGAAACTTCCTTCCCAATGCAACAGTGTTGAGAGGTAGAGCCTTCAAGGGGTGACTATGTCAGGGGGCTCACAAGGGTTCAGGTAGGAAAAATATAAAGCATCTCTGCTGCAGACTTAAAACACTATTAATAGAGTACACCCTTGTAATAAAAAAGTAAAGGTATAATAATCATCACTCAGTTCTTTTAAACACCAGATAATATAGGCAGAAAGCCTGTAAGTATACCTTTAAATAGTTCCATTCTGAAAGAATAAGTTTAAAGTCTTTTGTAAGTAAGAAAGGAGAAAATCTGGATAAAACTCCATATGTGGCTAAAGGCCTGGTCATGTAGATTTGATTAAAGGCCTGGCTTCATAGGGACAAGCCTGCAGGCGTTACCTGTGTATCTCAGGAATTTCCAGACTACTCCCTAGGATGAATAACCGCTTCCAGATGATCTGTTAGAGGTCGAGCATCCAGTCAGCTCATTCCCCCAGAACCTTGTTTTGTGGTTTTGTTTTAATTATATAATACAAGAATAGCTGTAGATAAGGTTAGTAGAATGGTTATCGATTAATCAGTAGACTCAGTGGTGCCGGGCAGCATGAAGCCTGGATCATGGGACTTGGGTCACAAGATTATTAATAGTGTGTACGTACAAAATTGACTATATAAGTTGTGGTAAAATAAAATTTCACTGCTTGCCAGAGAGAGTGAGTAGCCTCCTTGTTCCCTGACATTTCATTGTAAGTCTTACGCTCTGCTGTGCCGTGTCACGCATAAATCAACACACAGATATGCTCTAAGCAGGATGTCATAGAGCGTTCTGAGTCATGGGGCTCAGCATTGTGAAGCCTGTAGTACGGTAGGAGGAAGAGGGTACTAATCAGACAATTACCAAAATATAAAACTAATTAGTGTACATGACCAAAAGCATCAGTGCACAGAGCTGCTGTGCTGTGTGGTGGGAGGTTCTGAGTGAGACTCCGTGGGCAGACGCACTTCACTGAGGAAGAAGGGGCTGAGTTGGAAACTCAAGAAGGAGGCTCAGTGACAGGGGTGATCACGTTCAGAAAACCTGTGTCAGGAAGGCGTTTGGTGAATATGAAAAGCTGAAAGGAGGCCGAGGCCAAATGGTTCATGCATGGGGTAAAATGGAGTGTGCTGCAAGGTGAGACTGGGTGGAGAGTGGGAGGGCAGTAAAGGCCAAGGGTCAGGGCAGGGGTGGGGTGGGAGTAAAGGCTGGTAACCTGCTGTATTTGGGATTGTTAACTTTTGTTGTCGTTGTAGTTGTTTTCTAGTCTAGTTGTACAGGAAAGACAGGAGAGGGCTGCATAAGGATGGGCGGGCAAGGAGATAAATGAAGGTAACTTGGCAAGGAGGAAGATGAAGAAGAGGGTGGAGACAGGTTGGAAGACACACATACAAGCCAGAAATGAATTACTACTAAGGCAGCAAAGAGATCGAAGGAGGAAAATGTCAAGAACAACACCTAGGGATTGGCGCCTACAGCTCAGCGGCTAGGGCGCCGGCCACATACACCGGGGGTGGGGAGTTCGAGCCCGGCCCGAGCCTGCCAAACAATGACAACTACAACAACAACAGCAAAAATAGCCAAGCATTGTGGTGGGCGCCTGTAGTCCCAGCTACTTGGGAGGCTGAGGCAAGACAATCACTTAAGCCCAAGAGTTTGAGGTTGCTGTGAGCTGGGACGCCACAGCACTCTACCAAGGGTGACATACTGAGACCCTGTCTCAAAAGAAAAGAAAAAAGAACAGCACATAAGTTTAGGATATCAGGTTAATATTTGTTGACACACTGTAAATGATATTTTCATATTTTCAGTCTGTCTTGCAAGTGGGAAACCTTTATTTCCCTGATCTCATTTTTCTATGAAAACAAGCTTTAAATAAGATCCTGGGTATTTTTCAACCACTTACTCCGTTCTTTCTAGTGGAGGAGAGATAATAAAATAAAGATTATCTGGTTAATATTATAATTTGGAGGGGGGCATCATGTACTCATATTAATTCTCTGTCTTTTTCTATCTCTCTCTTTTGGAGGGTAAGGGTATTTTTACCTACTTCTAGAGACAGCTTAAGAGCTTAACTAGTCTCTATGAAAGACTTGGAATTATTCTTTCTGCTTGTGAATATATAGGCAAGCATGTTATCTTCCAGTATGGCATGTTATAAACATGTTTTGGCCATAGATATGACCTATACTCCAATCAGTCCACCAGTAGTAATGCTCCCTAACACTTTAATATTCCATCTGTGTTTCTCCTGTGACTGTCTTTTAATTGACTTTTAATTTAAGAGGAGAAGCAAACATGATTAAGGTCTCCTAAAACCCTTACATTAGCTTCAAAAATGAGTAATTTGTCTCCATGAGTAATTGAAGCTGTGGGTATGGATGAGACTGCTTTGGGAGAGAATCAAGAAATAAATGAATAACCAAAGACTGAGCATATAATAGCAACTGAATGTCAACACTGTTACATTAAAATGAGGGTTACAATATATCATATACATTAAAAACTATACACATTATATTTGGTATTTTAGCAAACTCTGAAAAAGATGGAATTGAGATTGAAGTAGGATTTAGTGTGTCTGGTGGTGTTTGGAGATGATGACAGGTTCATGTGGTAACTCTTTGGAAGAAATATGTCTTGGGCTGTTTACTAAAGTGGAGTAGAAATTAGGAAAGGGAATAGAGTGAACAAAATTAGGAGGAAGAAGATAGCATGAAATTTCAAAATCAAACACTTTCCTCCTATCTTTAAAAACTTAACTTTAAGAACAGTATTTTATTTAGGGTTTCTTTAAATTGAGGAAGAAATGCTTTACCAGAACAATCCTAACATTCATTATAACGGTTATGTATATAGTCTGCAGTAATCATCACAAAATATATTCTAAAAACATGGAAATGCACTTATTTTAATTACTTAAGTAATTCAAGTTTCACATTGTTATTCTTCTCTGAAAACACAAAAAGGGAACTTCAGCCGAGTTTCTTAGTCTTTAGTATGAAGTATTACAAAAATTTAAGTGTGGGGCAGTGCCTCTGGCTCAGTTGGTAGGGCGCTGGCCCCATATACTGAGGGTAGGGTCCAAATGCAGCCTCGGCCAAACTGCAACAAAAAATAGCCGGGCATTGTGGCGGGTGCCTGTAGTCTCAGCTACTCGGGAGGCTGAGGCAAGAGAATTTCCTAAGCCCAAGAGCTGGAGGCTACAGCACTCTACTGAGGGTTAATAAGGGGAACCCTGCCTTAAAAAAAAAAAAAATTAAGTGTGAATTTGAACAAATATAGACTCTTAGCATGTAACTTGTTCTTAAGGTTTATTACCTGCAATGAAGTTTTAGCTCATCTTTAAGAAAAATCACGTGCACCAAAGCCATGCAACTGGACTATTGATTGCCCTTTGGAGAATTCTACAGTGGCTACAACTGCACTCCTGAAAAATTTTTGCCACAGCTTTGCTAAGTATCATATGCAATACTAAACCACAATATAAACTTACCAGATCGATTTGTTTCTGTATTTGTTGTATGTGCCTGGAAATTATCACAAGAAACATACCACCAATAAAGAGTGTTTAATTTCAGATTAATATGAGGGTACAAATGATTAGTTTATATTGTTTGTGTTTGTTAGGTATAGTTCAAGTTGAAGTGGAAGAAGGGAGGATATAAGTATTAGACTGTATTCAATTGTTGGGAATATATGTGAAAATTATAGTGGTATAAAGGGAGTTAAGAAATCTGAGGAAGGTTCACCAACACAACTTGCCAAAGCACTGTCACTGATGGTGTACCCCTCATGAGAATGCTGAGAAGCCAGCCATGATTTGTTGCTCAAGTTGAAGTGCACGTGGAAACTTGTGGAACAGTTACTTAGAAGTTTTTGCCTCTCTGAGCACTGTCCTCTTTGGGCCCACTGCCAAGAGTCTGTCTGGTTCTGGGCTTAAGGATACTGTTATTTAAGTAGGACTCATAACTGCTGCGAAGAATTGAACACGGCCACAGTGCAGAAGAGAGCGAGGGTCGGCTGCAGGCAGCTGGACACCTCTGCACCCATCACTCTTCGTGTCTGTCACGTTTTCAGAGTAGTCACCACATGATGATCGGGAGGTGTTGCACACGTCCCGTTTGTGGAGCTCTAGTCCACATCTTCAGAAAGAAAAGGGTACCAAACAATGTAGCTTATAGATTCACCAAGTTGTCAATAGAATAGACCCACACACACTTACGATTCAGTGGTGAACAAGACAGAGGAAGTTCCTGGCTTCTTACAGCTTGAATTCTAGTAGTACCATCAGAAAGTAGTAAGTCAGTATTTTCTTTTAAGTCAAGCAGTGGAAAGCACAGCAAAATAATTAAGCAGAAGAAGAAATAGAGTAATGATTCCTTGGAGGAGCATGAATGGAGGATGAGAGATGGGTTCCCTTTGTGTATGTGTGTTTTATTTTAATTGTTTTCTTTTTTGAAAGATGGGGTCTTATAATGTTGCCCAGGTTGGAGTACAGTGATTGTTCATGGGAAAAATTCCACTTCTTATTAGCATGGGAGTTTTGACCTGCTCCATTTCTGGCGTAGGCCGGTTCCTCTGTCCTTAGGCAAGCTGGTGGTTCTCTGCTTTGGAGTGGTCACCATCTTGATGCTGAACTTAGGACTGACACCCAGTTGGCATAAGGACTACCACCCAAACTCAAGCCATACTCCTGCCTCAGGCTCTCAAGTATCTGGGACTACAGGTGCAAACATCCATACCCATTAGGGTTTATTTTAGTTAGGTGGATGAGAAAGACCCCTCTAAGGAATTGCAAATGAGGATCAGCGATCTCAATGATGTGAAGTTTTGAATCTTTCTGCTAGCTAGGATAAAGTCAATGTGGGCAGACAGTCTGCAGCATTTGAAAACACACTTAGTGGTTTTTTGGATGACACAGGCAGTATGTCTTAAGTAAATAGAATGGAATGGAGTTTTAGGAGCAAAAGTTCCTTCCCAAGGACATGTTCACAGACAACATAGGCAGGAAAGAACCTTGGACGTGGTGTGATAGGAGTCCCCTGGAGAGCTTTAAGCTGAACTGGAACGTATTTGAATTTAAATTTTAGAAAGATAATACTGGCATCTCCTTAGATAGTAAATTGTAGTGAAATTTTTGTAGAAACACTGAATTTTAAGTGAAAAACAATTATAGTTCAGGCTGGAAATAGAGTCAACTGGGTGGCGATTAATGATCATATCCTGAATCTGTTTTGTAGGTAAAGCTGGATAACAGGAGTAGCTGATGGACTGTTAGTAACAATGAAAATAGAGTTAAGAATGATGATAATGTTTTTGAACAAATTGATGAAATTTGGTGGTATTTGCAAAGATGAGGAAGAATGAAGCACAAGTGGGTTTAGGAGAAAATTAACCTACTTTAGAAGGTAAAGTAGAAATTTCATGCTGATTAGGGAAATCAAGATGTACGGGAGAGAGGTCAACCTCGAGGTGTACGTTTTGGAGTTATCCAAATCCAAATTGGATTTAAAGACAAGACACTAGAAAAGATGAGAGGGGAAGATGATAGAGTATGAAAGGGAAGAGGTGTTATATTCTGGTGGAGAAGACTGTGTGGAGTTTAAAAAGAGAAGTGCTATATTCTGGTGGCATATGCTTAAATGGAGAGGGTGGCACTTATTATGCATAAACTTATTTATATACTATTTTTCTTTACAAAAATTTAAGTGACTTTTCAATAATGCATTCAGTACTCTAGAGTTAAATTTAAACATAGGGTAGTTGCATGCAAGAGAGAATTAGGGAAGTTAAATTATTATTATGAAGCTAAAAGTAAGTTAACACAGACATATTTAATAGAAATATTGAGAAAGATGAGCTGTAGATTTTTTTCTCCAGAACTAAGAGTAGCAATGTAAGTAATTAAAGTAATTTAGAAAGATTATAACATTCATAATTTAAAATAAAAAACAGGAAAAGAGTGGTGGAAAGGGCAAAATTTCTCTGCAGATATTTAGATGGCTCTGGGGCTTCCATGAACTTGACGTAGTATGAAATTTATTTCATAAATTGAATTGCCCAGGTAGATGATACTGGGATGGCAGGTGGTACTGGGATTTCAAGTGACATCCCATTACTGAGAGGAAATTCAATTCTACAGAGCCCCAAGCAGTTGGACTCTGCTTCATAATTCTCTAGTAGTCGGTCTATCTTGGTCCAAATAAACCAAAATAAACTTTATTTATTTTAGATACTCTATCGTACGATTCTCTCAACCAAGAGTTGATAATGATTGGAGAAGAAGGAGCTCAAGCTTGTCCTTTCTTCCAGGAAACTGTACCTCTTTTTTTTCCCATTCATCTCTGGGATTCATGAGAGACGTTATATTTTTCCTACGTTCCTTGGAATGGTATATATAAAACTGGAAAACACTTTGCATGTCCTGTGATTTTAGTGTGATATGACATGATGAACAACTCCTTTGAAGAAATAATTGGCTTTCCAAACTTTCACAAGTGAGAAACCTTCTGGCAGTTAAGAAATGCTCTTGATGGTGACTGGTGTGATAAAAGGGAAGGAACTCTCCATCAACAATGACTCAGAAGCAACAAAAATGCAGCGGTGAGGAATAAGTAAAACATCTTTAAAAAACTAAAATTAGAAGAAAAACACAATTCAATGAGTATGAGAAAGAAAATCCTCAACACAAAGTGTGTATCAATTTAATAATCTTATTTTCTCACCATTTCTACAGGGTTATAATGTGCTTTTGAATGTTACGAACATATAAGAATACAGTCTAGCTTTTTTGGATATTTCAATAAAAAATGTCCATTTATAGCAGCAGTCCTAACAACTAATAAAAAACCCCCTACATTTTAAAGTCTTATAAATAAGCAGACTCAAAAGTTTCTTTTAGAGACAAGAACCTAATAAGTATTGTAAGCATTTACTAGGAAAACAGTTTAATGAATGAAAATGAAACATCATTCCCATGACTATTTTGAATGATAAAATTAAGTCTTAAATTATTATTAAACATTTTAATAAGGCTGCTAAATTTTAGTTGTGCTGAATGCAGCAGAATCTTTGAGGTTATTATAATAATTATAAGATAAATTTTCTTTGCTCCCTAGTGAAAAAAGTATCTGATATGAAATAGTTCATGTAATTTTCTCTAGAAGAGAAATAAGGAGGATGTTTTTTTTCTACCTGAGTATCATTATTAAATAGACAACAGAAAATTTAACCAAGAAAAGCCATCTTTCAAGTGTGTTAAAGAGTGTCTGGTTTACATATGGTAATTAATCACCGTAATATTTATGGTATTTTAAGATCAGCTCATACTACATTAATCAGGGCTGACTTCTGCTTAATTAACAAGATTGCAGAAAAATGTCAAACACAAGCACAAAAACACAATTGAATGAAAACAAAAACAAGTATTAAGTAGGGGCTGGTGATCACATAATGAACTTACATCCAATCTTTCTCCTGCCTGACCCCCCACCCCACACTAGATATTTTATGAAACAAGGATTTGCACCCTGGTTGAACGGGGTACCATCGAGGATACATAACAACAAAATGATGTCATCCATATTATGCAGGGTCTCAGTTCTGACCACTTCTTCTCTGATATGTTCTTGCGGCTTATTCTGTATGGGCAGCTACCTAACTTTTCCAGGTTGGTCGAATAGCCTGAAGTGTCAATGTACAATGTCTGGCAATTAAGTTTGCCAAGTCATCCTAGAAAAAGTGCTGCATCCCTCCTTCCAAATATCACTGTGGTCTTCAGATGGCCCAGGGAAGTACTTTGAAGCCAACTTAGTGATACTCAGCAATGAGGTATGTAACACTTTTTCTAGGATGAGTTTGGGAACTTAATCGTCAGATCTCGTACACTGGACTTAGATTGCTTAATTTGCATTCTGACTTATATCATTTCTCAGCTGTGTGATTTAAGCAAGTTAATCAATCTCACTATAATTTATAATTTTATAAAGTTACAAATTTCATTTTATAATTTACAAAGGAGACTAAGAATGCCAACTACCGTCCAGGGCGGTTATGAGGATTAAATTATATACATTCAACATACAGAAAATTCAACTACACAATAAATATTAGCTGTTGTTTTAATTTGTATTATTTTGATCCGAAGTGTTATACTGTCCTCTCTAGTTCTATGTGGTTAATCCTGCCTTAGTTTCTGAGAGATAATGCCATCCCACTTTCTTTCTTGTTAGCATCTCATTTTAACCCCTGAACAACTGGTATTTGCACAATGCAATGCAGTTAATGGTTTATGATTCAAACACATATTTCTGCCTTTCTATGAAACTTGGGCGTGATACGTCCCTTGCATGCATTTTCTTTATATATTTAATCAATTTCATTGGTCCAAAATTAATGTCAAGTTTAATGAAACTATAAGAAAGAGGCTTTGGAGCATTTGCTGACAATCAGCACTAAAATACTCAACATACAAACCTAAGATGTTGATGTCTGCAGAGAGTACCCATGATAGCATGATATACAAAGAACTCTCACGTGATGAGCTGAAGTAGGGAAGTAGGAATCAGAGTGGACAAAGAATTTGTTTAGTTTAGTGAGATGATACAACACATAATATAGTTGAGGACAGAGAGCAACAGATGTCTAGTCAATCCAGTATGTCCATTTTAAATGCCGTTGAAAAGCAGTGTTAATGCTAAAAGGTGGAATTACCCACATAGTGAAACCTTCAGATAGAAAAAAGTGGCAGCTTCACGTAAATGCACCAGGTAGTGTTGTTGACTGCGACTCAGTGGACACTCAGTTACATGGAGGGCACATGGAAATGTTTCCTTACTGGACACACAAAAGTGTGTAACAAGTGAAGATACGTTTTGTTTTTAAATTCTTGGCTGGCAAAATATCCTAATATACAGAAAGAAACTTTGGATTATCTGTTTGTATAATGGCTGAATACCTGTTTTTTTTTCACATTGTGTTTCCACTGATTTAGGATTTTGTTCATGGAAAGGAAGGGGCCTCCTCCTGTTTTATCCCTTAATAAATCTAACATGTTCACCAATTATAAGGTCATCTCCCAGAAGAAACCTTCCTACATCATCAGACATGAAGTTTGGGTTTGTTAGCCTTGGGCTCACAAGTTGTAGGATAGAGGAAGGTGGGAATCACTATGTATGTCGGTATCAGGACACAGGTTTTTGTCATTCACTGGGTTAATGTCATTTACCTCCAATAGCACATATGAGGAACACAGATCATATTGAATTCAATCTTTTACTGGAGTGCCTTATTATCTGCTTAATGTCTTACTTGTGCTTTGGCTTAACACATCACCAGGGTGCTCCAGAAAACACATTTTCATTCTTAGATTAATCTTCTCTAAAATCAGTTATGTTTCCTGTAGTGTCTTCCAAATGAAGGGACTCTCTCATAGTATTTAGATCAGATTGTGTTGGTAAATTATGTTCCTCATGAAGTATCACAAATATATTTTGATAAATGAGTAAGCAAGTGAAGGTATTGGGGAAATGACACCATAACATGATGTCAACATACATACATACATGGATATGTTGCATTGTAAATTAAATCTCAACCCATATGGTTGACAAAAAAAAATTTTCTTGTTAAATCTTTATTTCCATAGTCCCTTTCTGATGTCATGTAGAAATATAAGCTAGGAAAAGCGAGTACAATGAATGGTCCCTGAACCGTCTGTTTTACCTTTAATATGTGATGGAAAATTCACTGTTTAAGAAATTATAAATAAAAGGCCTATGAGGGGGCATTAATATTCTCTTAGGGGGATACATTTTTTATAAAAGGTAACAAATAGAACATTCAATTGAAATAAAAATGGTAGAAAATAGAGGGAACACACCAAATTATCTTGGCTTCATTTGCTTGTGTTTAATTAAATGGACTAATGCACCCAACAAAGCACAAGGTTTTAGAATAAATAAGTTAGTTTGCAGATTTTATTATGTAATGGATACAAATTTCTTGTGTTTATTTTCTGCTCTAACTGAAAAATAGAAAATATTTTAAGGGACTGTCAAAAATCAAGTTATTGCCAAATTTGCTTTGTGCTTCCTTGGAGACTAGGATTATTATTCTGTTTTAAATATTTGATGAACAGTAATAAAAATAACATTTTTGAGAAAGAATTATAATTGAAAACTGTTTTCCAAATTTCTAAGAAATTACTGAGATTATCATTTGCTCATAATTGTCTTGTTTTTTCTTCTCTTAATTTCTGATATTTCTTTAGTAACCCTGTTACAGTGTCTAAATTTTTAGCAAGGAAAAAATGATAAAAGAATAAATATTACATAAGTAATTTTACTTAATGTTTTAAATGGAAAAATTAATAATTCACATGTATCCTTTCCCAATAATATTAACAAAATCAATATTTATAACAATTTTCTGTTTGTTATCTTATTTACTAGTAAGAACACATTAGTTAACTAGGTATTAAGAGATGTTTTTAAAATGAAAAAATATGAATGTCAGAGATACTTTGGGAGGTGAAGGCCTGGATTTCCTGGCTTTCAATATTTCTTTTACAATGCTGCTTCCGTAATTGTTAAAACTTTAATTTTCCACCTCCTTATAAGGTGACTTTCAAATATTTACTGAAGATTAAAACAGAAAGTAAGCAAGCAAGAAAATAAGGATAGACCCAAAAGCAGAATCTAGAATGGGACCAATATTGAGTATCACATATTTAACAAAGGCAGCTCATGGGTTTATCTATCTTATCAATTTTCTATAAGTCCAACTATAAAGAGAAATTTAGTGTGTTACATAATTAATGGTGCCCATAAAATTAATCTGTTATTCTTTGAGGCTAAAAAAAAGTGATCTCAGTGGTAAGTTTTCTAAGTAGACTAGCTATTCCAGGCACTGTGTGATGTAATAAAATTATCCTCAACAAAGTTTATGCAATGCTTCTTATAGAATCAGTGGTGGCAACATAACAGTTCAGCCAAAGCAGTTTTATGACAGTTTGTAGAGTGACATACAGGTACTGACTAAATGACTGAACCAAGAATATGGGTATATGTGAGACTTTGGGTAGCCTTCCTCTTCCTCAAGCAACTTTCCTTTCCAAATGGTCTATAACCATAAGCTTACAGTCTATTCAAGATCAGGCTGTGTCTTCCTTATACCTATTATGAATTCCAATGTCAGTTAAAATCAGACCCACAGGACTTAAGAGGCACCCAAAATGGGATTGAAGGTATCATTTATTTTAATGAAAATTGGAGAGCCTGGGAAGACAAAGGCTTAATTAGAAGATATCCTATTTCCATTTGGAGTTCAACTAAATAAATAAATAGGACAATTTTATGTTATGTAGGTAGATATAATTAGATGGGTTTCTCTGAAGTAATTTGTGTTTTCTACTGAAAACTTTCTACTTAATATTTTAGAACCTACTAGTACAGAAGTAGTCCTGTTAAATGTACACTTCTATAAAATGCTAAAATGTTTAGCATGAGAAAAGCATTTGCTGATGTTGATCACATGGGTAACAATTCAAATGGTATTAATATTGTTTTAATCCTATATTCTCTACAAAAAACATGACAAGATATATTTATACCAAAAATTATTATGTCTTTCTGATGTAAGTATACACTCTGCTTAGTTATAAAGGATGGTGGACCCTCTATTTTATATTTACTGAGCCCTGTGCAAGTTGACACCTGACTTGTAGTTTTCCTAGGAGATTCTTTCTAATCTTGGGCCATGGAATCACCTTCGTATTTTCATTAGAGTCAGGGTCGAGAATAATCTTGGGATATTTTACAAATTTCCATATGGGATATGCAGATTGAACACAAGTTCATCAAAGGTATTCTTAACAGAAAAGAGTAATCAGATGTGTGTATCAAAAAGTACAGGATCCAACCCGTCTGAAGCGGTGCCCCTGGAGATGATGGGGAAGGTGTGAAGAAGATAGATGTGGCTTTTACATGGCACACTGGGTGCGAGCAGGTGCTACAGCTGTGCCCTGTGTCCAGCACAGAGCAGATAATGGTTGCATCCTACATTATTTACATCACATCTTACTTTATAGAAAGTTACTTGGTAACTGAACTCTGTTTGGAGCAGAATGAACCAGCAAGTTAGACTATGTGAATCACAACACACGAAGACTTGCAGAAGATGCCAGGATGCTGAGCCGAGAGGAGAAAAGCTATGCGTTATTCTCTCCAAGTACCGGGAGAGCTCTGACGTGAATGTGCTCTAGGTTCTCTGGCCATTACAGAGAAGAACACTAGGATTTATGGATGAAGGTGCGGAACCTTTAATTCACTGTGAGGAAGAACTCTCTATGAGTGAGTCTAGAACTGGTTGCTCCATGAAGTGGGATTTCACCCTCCCTGGGGGTACCAAGGGCTCGGGTCTACCTGTGCAGATGTCAGCATAGACGGGTTTTAACCTTTCATCTCTGAGTTTCCTTTGGACCCTGTGACAGATATTTTGTTGTATCTGATACTGTTTGGGGCCGTTTTAAGAAACTTTGGAATTGATGTTTTGTCTGAGAAGATGGTAACATTCTCCTGGAAGTTCACAGGGAGGTATTGCTGACTGATGAGTATCTTCCATGTCTTCATAGTAAGAGGAATATTAACATGACCCTGGAGTTGGCTTGCTGTGAGAGTGTAGCCGTCTCACAGACGTTCTATTAAAGTCGCAGTTCCTTTAAAATGAATGAATTTGGAGGATAAATAATGCCCATGTGGAGAGGTAACTGTCAGTATTTAAAATTACTTGACTTTGATGTGTGCTCAGTATTCACTCAAATGAATAAATATGAAAACACTAAGCTTTAACCTGATCTAAAATTCAGGGAAGCATATACGAATGAATTAAAAGTTTCTCAGCTTATTGAGGTTATGACAGTAAACTTATTTTGTGATGTTCCCATTTTCTACATGAAATTTTCATAAAATTGATATTATATGGCTACAAAATTCAGGGGATACTTCCTGGATATCTGATTTTATTTATGAAATACCACTGCTGTTTGAACTGTCCCCCCCCCTTTTTGGTTTGTTTATAATTTTGCATTTGTTTAACTGACATAAGTACCATTTGCTATTTAAAATTGTGAAATTTATGAATAGTTTTGAAAAATTGCAACCCCCTTGGAGATAAGGATAATACTCTGTATAATAATAATTATGAAATCTCTTTCCATGGGTGTGTGCACATATATGTATATTATAGATAGTACACATAGTAGACATTTCTACACATATTTCTTATTTAGGACAAAGAAAAATAATCTGCCTAATATTTGAATAATTTGTCATGGAAAAATTGACTTTTTATATAACAATATATTTGGGTCCAATAAATGAATATTTTAAATTATGTATATAATGTTTATCATATTAAATAATAGGTATTGAAGCTTTAGGTACTAAGTATAGTGTGGAGAATATATTGAGTTTTGTTTAACTATACTTGTAAATGGTTCACATACATTCGAAAAAATGCTTATCATCCTTGATCATTAGAAAAATGCAAATCAAAACCACCCTGAGATATCACCTAACCCCAGTGAGAATGGCCCACATCAGAATGTCTCAAAGTTGTAACAATTTCTGAACAACTCATAACCAAATAAATGTACACATTTTTTTGAAATGATTACAAGTTGAGGGATATTTTCTAGTTGATACACAAATTATGTATCTTTACTTAACTACGAGGTTTGTATTATAATCATATAGGTCTAATACTTTATAAAGATAAACTTTGCATTATTAGTAAAAGGCTTTAAATTCAAAATGTATGGAATTATTGATGCTCTGAGATTTTAAAACATTGATCAGTTACTAACACTTCAAGGCCAAATGATTTGGGAAAAAAAGATGCAATGATATTTCTTCAGGAATGCTTAAAGTGTCATTAGTAAATGTTGCAATGGCTTTGGAATTGGTCTCTGTATTGCTGATATTTGATTATTTATATTTCCTTTCCTGCTTACCCCCAAACATTTCACTAACAAAATTAATATGTAGACTATACTAGTTAGACATGAAGACAAATTTAATGACTTGTTCTTCCTCCTTTCTGCATGTTAAATCTACATGTTAACGTGTGGAATTTGAGGCTCCATTAAAGTGAATTGTTTGGGCTCAAGGTAAATCACCACTTTACTAACACATAAAGAAACAAAATTGCTTAGATGTTTTATTACTTATTACAATGACATACCATAGTATTAATTTCAGAGCTTTGGAGTCTTTCTTTGTGCTTTCCTTGCTAGGATCAATTTCTCTTATACCTAGTTCACATGTGTATTTTTTTTAAATTTATTTTTTAATTTGACTTACTGGAATATGGTTGAGCTTACTTTACAATTTTTGGTATTACAGTTATTTATATGTTTATAAAATACACACAATGTAAAAATCTATGGCTATAAATGTTATGAAATTGTCACTGTGTTTTCTTTTCTTATTTTTAAAATCAGGATACAATATATCAAGTTTCAGCTTCCTGGAGTGGAGAATCTGATCTTCAAGGCCACGTGTGGGCCTGCAGGTCTCCACTGTGGTCCCTCTATTAAATATAAACTTCATAAAACAAATCCCTTATGAGAAGTATTTGATCTGTAAAATTGGGGTTCAGTTGAAAAGATCCTAAGTCTCATAGGACAAGTGTGTCATGCATGATTTATGCTTAGTGAAAAACTAAAATAACACACCCAAAAAATAGAGGGACAGAAGGAGGGGTATGATGTATTTGCTACAAGAAAAAAAATCAGGCTTCTGGGGCGCTTAGAGGATATAGCCTAATGCTGTGAATGATTACGAACTTTTACATTCTTTTTGGGCTCTCACATTCTTGGTTTTTATCATTTTTCTTATTTTTATCTCATAGTACGTATTGTTTGAACCACCTAAAATCTATTTTGGTACTATACTGGTATGATTCTAGTGTTGTCTCATTTTCATAAATGAAATAATCTAATATTTGTAGGGTGATTTATATTCTTCATGTGTTTCTATAGCTGTATTTTATATACATACACATCTTCATGCTGCTCTTTCCCTAATTCATCATTGGCTATCCTGACATCTATTTAAGCAGTGTCTTCTTTAATTGAAAAGTTTCAGCCCTGCTAAGGGAAAATTATACTTGCATTATCTCATTTGATCTGATATATCACTCAAAAACTTTAAATACATGAAGTCTTGCTCTTTTAACAATATCATGTGTGCAGTTATTTACATGCTATTCAATGAAGTTACACCAATATTTGGTGTTTTATCTTACTACCAATACTTTGAGATAGTATCACAATATATTTCCATGGGTGCCTTGCATACTGTGACAGTTAAATTAAAATTGATATGTTGCCTGATTTTCTTTTTAAACATGTTTACCAAAGTCTCTGCTGCAACATAATCAAGAATGAAGGTCAGAATACATCCAAAAATTTTAGTGTATTTGAACAGTGGATTAAATTTGCATGTTTATATTATTTGTGGAAGGCTGATACATTTTTGTTGTAACTTTTGTTAGGTTTACAAATAGGTATGTAGTCTCAAAAAAGTCAAGACAATTTTTTCAGATGAGTCTATAGAAATTATTGGCTTAAAACACAAGTTCTGTCATATATGCCATATTTATATGTTTGCTTACAATAGGATTGTGGTTATTGCACAATGTTATACATCTGAACTTTGGCAAGATGATCACTCATCATCAGGTAAAAAGTTTTAATATTTGTATAAGGCTTATTTTGTGCCACTCTCCTAACTATTTCATATCTCTGAACTCATTTAATCTTATCCACAGTTCTAGAATATAAAAGGCATTTCCCCATTCTATTGACAAGTAAACCGAGGCTAGCAAACAGCAGGCTCTCTTGCCCTAGATGCAGCTTTTTAACCAGTGTTATGCTGCTGATCAACTGAGGGGTGATGGGACCGTTTCTGGAAGTCTTTGCCTTTATCTTTAACCTTATCAGCCTATAAAAGTGAAGGAAAACTCCTTCCCTTGGGAAGTTCAGGACTCTTGCCTGAACGTCATCTTATTTTCTTAAAATCTTTATCAGTCCTGAAGACATTGAAGGAGGCTTCATTAAACTGGCAAGTTACGTAAAGCCGAAAAAGGTAAAGAAGTGATTTGCTCAATGGCAGACGTGGGTTCAAAAGGAGCAACGCGATGCATGTATAGATAAATGTGGGTGAGATAATGCAAGGTGTCTCCCTGGAGGCTGGATAATGCAAGGTGCCTCCCAGGAGGCTGGATAATGCAAGGTGCCTCCCTGGAGGCTAACAGACCGTGAAACGAGCACCATACAGGAGAGAGACGATAGAGGAACCACAACGTGAGCCACAGACCTTATCCTAGAGACTAGCCCCAGTGCGGTATGTTCCCCCCAAACCAAAGTCCGTCTCAGGTAGACTGCATCACTCGCTTCATGGAGTTACCCATGGTAAATGCATAATTCTGAATGATTTCCATTAATATTTTCATCCTTGCTCTGTTAATCATTTCCTATGTTTTGATGTATTTGGCATAGATTTATTTTCTTACTTTGTTATTACAATTCTTACCCTTAAAACTCTTATCCTAAACTATATTTAAATCGCATGTTCTTCCTTTTCCTTCACGTGATCTTTAAACTGAGACAGGGACAGATGGGAGTGGAGAAGCGGGCCATGGTCTGACTTTGAGGTGTATGTCCCCCATTTCTCTTTGAAGGCATAGCTACCCTGGTGCTGGAGGTGAGGGAGACAGAGCAGAGAGTCCTGAGTCTGTCTTTCCCCAGCAGCTGCTGTATTCTTCTCTTCCTCACCGACTTGTGTGTGGCTCTCTCAGGAGGCTCATTTTTTACAGTCCCAATTGAGCAGTTCTCTGGTCTGGAGGATCCAAGGTGAATCCAAACTAGCCTCCATTGGAGTGAACCCCAAGCTTACATGCACTTTGTGTGTAGCACCTTGTGGAGCCCTTCTCACTGATGTTGAAATCTGTAGCTTGGCAACGTTCTGCATATTCATTTGACTCATACAGAATAACGCCTACGTTTCAGGCTTGCTGCGTTGCAACGCCTTGCATAGATACCAATCTCAGCATGAATGATTCCGGCAAAGGTTCCCAGATTTGACTTGATAATGTTTGAAGTAGTGCACATTCCTAGACACGCTTCTACAGCCTCCCCTTCTGGATTCTTTTCAGCAGACCTGCCATAAATCCTGAGAATTTTCTTTGCTATTTTTTTAAAGCACCTCAGTTACTCAGTGTTAGGAAATGATAAATTGGATTATCTTACTAGATATATTTAATTTGCTTAAAATGAAACACTTTTATAGTTGTGGTACCATATTTCATATTTTAAAATAACTGTAAATGAAAAGTGCAGACAGTAATGCATTGAGGTTTCAAAAATACATCTCAGCTTGTACTATGTGATGGTATGTTTCCTCAAGACCCCACAAATAGATTTGCTTTGTTGATGTGCTTTCCATCTACCTGTGAAAGAAGCTAGTGCAGTGACATAAAGGGTTAAGATCCCTTAGAGGAATAAAGAAAATAAAATTATCTTCAGAAATGGCTATGGTAACACCTTCCAAGGCAAACTGTTGGCAGACCATTTAAAGGCTGAATATGTGCATCTGTGTGAGTGAAAATCAGCTGGAGGGTGTCAAGTGCTCTTCCGAGTCACCCTAGAATCCCTTTATATTTATTTCCCAAACCACTTCCACCAGCCCACACATTCCTAATATTTTCCCATCTTTTCTTTATAAATAGCCAGCCCTCATGGTACTTAACTTCTTATCTTAGTCTGTTTGGGCTGCTATAGCAAAATGCCATTACTTGGGTAGCTTATTAAAAAACTGAATTTTTTTAACATAGTTATGGAAGGAAGGATGTCCAGGATCGAAGTGCTGGCCAGTTCAGTATTTGGTGAGGTCTCACTGTCTGAAGAGACAGCATTGAATTTCCCATAATAGAAGGAGTAGGCAGGCCCTAGAAGGGCATCAATTCCAGACAGGAGGGCTCTGTCCTTGTAACCTAATCACGTTCCAAAGTCCTCATCTCATAATACTGCCTTACTGGGGGTCAAGATGTCAACATAGGAATTATGGGTGACACAAATTCTCAAACCCTAGAACTTTTTGTTGAAAATAGGTACATAATAAAGCATTTCTTACGTTTTGGGACCTCATAGCCAGGTAAAAACATCAGAAATGAAAATTTCAAAGGCGTGTTTGGATAAGGCTTCTTTGAGGAACAGCAAATTTAAAATTCAGTTAAAACTCTTATCCCAAATTATATTTTAAATGGTATGTTCTTCCCTTTCCTTAGTGTGATCTTTAAATCGAGACAGTGACAGATCAGAGTAGATTTAAAATGTTGATTTAAAAGTATATTTATTTTACTATACACCTTCCAAATTGTACGATGACCAGTTAGAAAAGTAACATATTAGTAATTACTCAAGTATGAAGACTAACATCTAAAAAAATTGAAGTGTACATGAATGGAATAGAAATTTGTGAAAAATTCTTTAAAAATCCAATTATTAAAATAAAACAACACCTTTTATCTCTAATGAAAATTGACCCTCACTGAATAAAAGACTTAAATTTAAGACATGAAACTATAAGGATTCTTAGAGAGAGTGCAGGAGAAACAGTTGAAGAAATTGGCCTGGGAGAACACTTTATGAGAAGGACCCTCCCAGGCAATTGAAATAACAACAAAAATACATTACTGGGATCTGATGAAACTAAAAAGCTTCTGTACTGCCAAGAACACAGTAAGTAAAGCAAGGAGACTGCCCTCAGAATGGGAGAAGATATTTGTAGGTTATGTTTCTGACAAAGGTTTGATAACCAGAATCCACAGAGAACTCAAACTTCTGAATATGAAAAGAACAAGTGATCCCATTTCATTGTGGGCAAGAGACTCGAACAGAAGCTTCTCCGAAGAAGACAGATGCATGGCCTACAGACACATGAAAAAATGCTCATCATCTTTAATCATCAGAAAAATGCAAATCGAAACCATTTTAAGGGCAGCGCCTATGGCTCAAAGGAGTAGGGTGCCTACCCATATGCTGGAGGTGGTGGGTTCAAACTGAGCCCTAGCCAAAAACCGCAAAACAAACAAACAGAAAACCACTTGGAGATATCATCTATCTCCAGTAAGAGTAGCCCACGTAACAAAATCCCAAAACTACAGATGTTGGCATGGATGTGGAGAAAAGGGAACACTTCTGCACTGCTGGTGGGAATGCAAGCTAATATGTTTCTTTTGGAAAGAAGTTTGGAAAACACTCAGGCATCTAAATGTAGACCTGCTGCTTGATCCCTCAGTTCCTCTACTAGGTACATACACAAAAGACCAAAAATAACTTTGCAATAAAGATATTTGCACCGGATTGTTCATTGCAGCTCAATTCATAATTGCCAAGTCATGGAAGAAGCCCAAGTGCCCATCGACCCATGAAGGTATTAACAAATTGTAGTATATGTACACCATGGAATACTATGCAGCCTCAATAAAGATGGAGACTTTACCTCTTTTATGTTCACATGGATGGAGCTCGAAAATATTCTTCTTAGTGAAGTATCTCAAGAATGGAAGAAAAAGTATCCAGTGTACTTAGTACTTTTATGAAACCTATCTATAATTACTCATACATTCTTATGAGGGATATAACTTAACAATAGCCCTGGATGAAAGAGAGAGTAGAGGGGAATGGGATGGAGGAGAGAGGTTCAGTAGAGGGAGGGTAAATAATGGGACCACACCTATGGAGCATATAACAAGGGTACAAGTCAAATCTACCAAGTATAGAACAGCAATGTCTTAACACAATAATTAAGTAAATGAGGTGAAAGCTGTATGATTTAGTTTGATGTAAGCCTTCCAAATTGTATAAAAAAATCAGCACACTGTACCCCACAAATGCATAAATGTATTCATGATCTATGAGTATATGATTTAATAAAAGGAAAATAAAAACCAAATAAATGTTGTAAAATTATGTAAGAAATATTTGGATGGTGCATCTTAGAAGGGAGGAGAAACTTACTAAATGCAGAATACAAATATCTTCATATAACAAAGAAATTGCCATAAAGGCTGTATTAAACAGTTTGATGAAAATGTTTCAGATTATATGTGAAACCAGCACATTGTACCCCTTGTTTGCACTAATGTACACAGCTATGATTTAAAAAAAAAAACAAGAAATGTACTTTATTTGGTATTTATAGGATTTTTTTTTTCCAGTAAATTGCTGAAAGGTACAGCAATTTTAAAGTAGATGATGTGAGTATAATTGCAATCCTAATGATCAATGTACTGGACAAAGTGCAACAATAGTCCAAAGCAAGTAGTAGTTATATACATTATAATTACTGTGATCAACTTCATTCTTTATCTGTACATTAAGACCATCCATTCATCACACAGAGTTTGGCCCATAGTAAGTGATCAAAAACTATCAAAACTATCTATTTTTTTTAAATAGAGCCTGAGTATTCATAATACCTTCATATGAGAACCTGCCTAAAAAGAACTTGAAATTTGTCATCAATTTCTCTAGTGCAATGTATGTTTAAATGTTCTTACCAATTCTCATTTTTATTTTGGCCAATAACAGGACATGAGGAAGATAGATATTATTCAAAGGTTGTAATGGATTTGCATATTCAGTATTTGATAAAGGAAATTCAATTTTTTCTCCAAAATTTAGCATCTATAAAAGAAACATGGCAATGAGCAATTAGTTAATGTGGTTTACAGCAAGAAAAAAGACAAAAAAGTAAGTTTTTAAGCCTTGTGGACACGAAGTGTCCTGTCACCTGTTTAATAAGGATGTTGTGAGCCAGAGTCAACAAATACAATTTTTCTGTTTTTAAAAAGTGCGATTCCTTGAATTTTTCAGCTTTGGTTAGGTCATCCAGCAAAACCAGACTTCTTGTCAGTGTTAACGAAGATCGAGGAGAAATAAATTCATTTCCTTCAAGCAGATGTATTATGTCCTATTAAAATAAAATTATTCCTTTTGATAGTACTGTCTCCAATTCTCCGAAACAAGAGCTGGTCATGTTGATTGTTAGGCATTTGGGATCTAATGAAATTTAAAATTTTCTCCTTGCGTTCTAACTGACACACCTCCTCCTAAGTGTAAAAATGAACAAGGTGTCCTCCTACCTGAAGGTTTTTTATGATGTCTGCCTTTAAATGCTTTTCTTGTAGGCCCAGGACCACAGCTTGCATCAAGAATTCAGCCTGTAGCTCTGGGTTGTCTGCACTTTTTGCCTCCATACATACTTCATTGATGAGGCTCATACAATCTGTCATATCATTCTCTAAAATAAACAAATGTGGTTGCTTAAAATGGTGGGATCTCACTTAATGGGCACAATGCAAGGGTACACTTCAAAACAACAAACAGTAAAATATAAAAATCTTACCACGAGAAATAAGTGAGGTGATGGTTATGTTAATCAGTTTTATTTAAGCATTCCACATTGTATATCAAGTCATTACATCGCACCCCATAAATGTATACAGTTATGCTTTAATAAAAAATTAAATTAAAAAAAAATAATATTCATTCAAAAAAAATAGATCCCAAAAGTGATGAAGTACATACTGGGAGACATGGTCATAAAGTTCGTGTACAATTTTTTTAATTTAAAAATTTTTTTGAACATTATGGCCAACCTATATGTGCAATAATTCCCAGTATTCATCACAGAAATATTGAAAAATTTCAAAGAACAAGAGTATATTAAAACAGAAAACAGACAAACAAACTCTCCAGGAAACATGGAGAAGAAATTAGCTGTGATTTAGGAGAAAGTACTTTATGATAGTCCAGTGCTGCAAAAGTAATAATGACATTACATACAATAATTTAATTTGGGACATGGACAGAGATGGGTGAACAGAAAGGATATGCAAGAGATTTACTAAGCACTGTAAGAATTAACATTTGTATGTGTTGAGCTGTGATCTAAGAACTCTAGAAAGTTAACCCATTTTATTCTGACAGTAGTTCTGTGAAGCAGAATTTTCCCATTTTACAGGACAAGAGACTGAGGCACAGGGGACTAAGAGCCTGTGCCAGGAAGTGGTAGACGCAGCATTTGCAACCAAGTGTGTGGGCTCCAGAATCTGTGCTCTTGTCTCTGACAATCAGCCACTGTCTCAGAGGAAGAGAAGTCTGAGAATTTGTATTTTTAAATCTCCTTGCCTGTCCTGCACATACTAGTAACACACATGCCACCTTCAATGGTAAAAAGGACTGTTAAAAATGATTATTCTTAATAACTTGAATTTTTAATCTAAAAATAGATCAAGCTAAAAAGTAACAAAATGAAAATTACAATAAAACATATCCCAATAAAGCATCTTTCACCTATATAAAATTAACTTTTACAAAAACATTGATTAAGAAAATAGGACATTTTGGTGATTATAAATTAGCTGTGATAAACAGTTTAGTGCAAATGTCCTTATGATAAAATGATTTTTTTTTCCTTCTGGGTAGATGTCTAGAGTGGAAACAACCTAAATGCCCACCAACACAGGAATGGATTAACAAGCTGTGGTATATGTACACCATGGAATACTATTCAGCCCTTAGATCAGATGGAGACTTTACATGTTTTATATAACCTGGATAAAGTTGGAACACATTCTTAATAAAGCATCACAAGGATGGACAAGCAAGAATCCACTGTATTCAGTTTTAATATGAAGCCAGTAGATGAGCTAATACATATTCTCATAAGAGAAAAACTCAAATCAATTCAACATGGGAGGCAGGGGAACGAGGGAGTGGTGGGAAGAGGGGAGGTAGAAGGGAGAAGGGGCATTATAGTATATGGCACACCTCTTGGGGGCAGGACACACTCGTAAGAGGGACTTTACCTAGCAAATGCAATTAGTTTAACCTAATTCTTTGTATTCTCAATGAACCACCCCAAATGAATAAATAAAAATAAGCACACACATAAATGAAAATAGGACCTTTGTACCTTTCACAATTCCAATGCCACGGATCTGTGCAACAAATGCAGTCACCAATGCTAAGCGGCACCTCAGCCACAGATGAATGTTGAAATATTCTCGGGCATTCAGGGAAATAGGGTCCAAAAACTCATTACTATCTTTATTCTCAGTTGCCTGAATATATTAAATGATTAGTCATGTCAAAGTTCTAGACTAAGATTAAATGTAAGTTAAGAAAAGCATCATTTCATAGCAGTAAAATTTTAAATTTAGAAATTATTTTTGTACATTCTATAAAATACTAAAAATACACAAAACAAAAAAATAAGCAAAATCATCCACAATTCTGAAATTCTCTATCAACATTTTGGCATTCTGTTTCTCAGCTTTTCTTTTCTCTCTATACCCAGTGTGGAAAAATAGTTTAGCAGTCTAAATATTTCATTACAAATTACATTATCATCAGCCATCTCCATGTCATCAAAAGTTCTTGTAATTATCATTTTAAGGACTGAAAGTAATAAATAATATTCACTAATATTTATTTAGTGCTTATGATATGTTAGGCACCATGCCACGTGCTTTATATACATTATCTTATTCACTCCTCCTAAAAGCGTAAAAGCATTCTTATCATTTCCATTTTATACTCGGGAGAATTGAGACATAGAAAAATTAACTGTCTTGCTTAAGGTCCATCGTATTTTGGCAGAGGTAGGATTCAAACCTCTGTTTTCCTGAATTTATAGTCCAGACTCTTTTTTTTTTTGAGTGGTCCTGAGTAAAATGCTGCTGCGTCATAGTTCATGGCAGCCTCAAACTCGTGGGCTTAAGCAATCCTCTTGCCTTGCCCTCCTGAGAAGCAGCAGCTACAGGTGTATGGTATAACATCCAGCTAGTTTTTCTATTTTTAGTAGAGACTGGAGTTTCAATCTTGCTCAGGTTTGTCTCAAATTTCTGAGCTTACGCAATCTACCTGCCTCTGCCTCCCAGCATGCTAGGATTACAGGCGTGAGCTACCGCACCCAGCCTAGGTAAGAATCCAGAGTCTTAATCCACTGTATTCCGTTGCTGTATGCTGCTCACATTCCAAACACATATGCCTATTGATTTACTATCCTCATTATTACACTTTACAAAGGGTGGAGAAGGTCCAGAACTATTGGGAAGAGGAGCAAGGGAGCTTTTTCTAAGAAATAGTCAATGGCAGACACTTGGGAACCTTAAAGTCATTCAGCATAACCCCCACTTATGCTAGGAATTTTCTTCTGTGAATCTCTGACAGTTCATCATGTCCCACCAATCAGTAATATTTGTCACCTAATAGGGCTTGAAGGGGTCAGAATACGGACAGAAGGAAGGGAAGTTTAGGAAAAGAAGGGCAAGCTGCTTCTGGCAATAAGACTAAGCAGTGAACAGAGGCCCACAAGCAGGATGGTGATTAAAATGGGTACATCAAGTACTCCAAGAGTCTAGTATTTAGCTGAACAATATAGGAAAAAAAATGCCTATCAACATAACTTATTAACTCTCAATGCTTACATTTCTTGTTACTTACGAAAAATTAAGTTACATTAATCTAAATCAGGGCTTCTCAATTGCAGCACTACTGACTGGTATTTTGGGTCAAATAATTGTGGGGAGTTGTCCCATAACAACCTCCCTGGCCTCTACCTAGAAGATTCCAATAGCTCCTGTTCTAGCTATGACAATGCGAATATTTCTTGATATTGCCAAATATCCCCTGGAAGGCGAAGTCAATCCCTGGTTGAAAACAATTGCTCTAAGTAAATTCTTAGAATTAGATTGCCTTTTAATGCTTTTATTGCTTTTAATAGAGAAAGAAATAAATCTCTATGGAGGATAATTAGTTTTACTAATTTATAATGGCGCTAAATATTAGCAATATTATTAGTAGTGTTTGAAATAATGAGCCAGGGTTCTATGTGATGAATTTTTATTTTAATTCTAAACAACCCTCTGTTGTTAAATTACTTGATCTTATCAAAGTCCTGTCACAGAATTTGTGACACCAGTTGTCAAGTAGATTTGGGAGCTTAAATGGAAGAATTTAACTATGAGGAATCCAAAGCAGGAAATAGCACAGGTGTCTTACTGGCAATTCTGAGGGAACAAATTCAAAAGTGAAAAGGGTGTCTTATGAAATAATTTTATTTGCCAGACAGATTATATTGAGATTGCTATGATGACATATCTGGATGGGACTTTAGTGACTGTGACACCTAACTCCATCAGTTCACAAATGAGATTACAAACGTTTTTAAAGAAAATTTAAAGGATTTGCCCAAGGTGTGCCAGTTAATAAATAGGACCTCAAAACAGATCTTTTTACTCTGAATTCACTGTTTTTTCTACTTTATCCCTTTGCTTCATCCAAATAATTAAACAATTTCCTAGCAGGCCAGTTATTATATAACAAGTATTCTAAGGAAAGGCATTAAATTCATACATACATAAGTTCCTGGAGAGATGGGGTTCTCTGTGCTATCTCGTACCACCTTCTTTTTAAAGAGTTTTGAATCCTGAAGAAGCTGAAGCGTGGAGATTACTATTGCCGCACTGAAATAGAAAATACATTGGAAATGTTATTATGTAGTGGCGTTTGTATGTTATTTCCTTAGTCTCTTTTTCAAGGCGGGGGGAGACCTTTCTGCACTCTCAACCACCTCCAAAACTCTTAGGTACCCTTTGTGCGTGCCCTAACCTCCCCTGGTCTTAACCACCATCCTGTATCCACTACACTACTTCACTGCCTGTATATCGATTTACAGCTAATTTGTCTTACTCCCTATGGAAACCCAGCATCTATTCATAGTGTAGTGTCTGGGGCATAATAGATACTAACAAATACTTCCAAATGTAAACAAGCAAATAAAAGAATAAATGAATGAATGTTTTCGGGATCTCATAATGTACTGATAATCTCATTATTGTAAGGATTAAATGACATCTTTATTCTTTTAGTTGTTCAAAAATACATGTTGAGCAGCAACTACAGGCCAGGAAGAAAAACTAGGAGACACGGATAGGGCAATAAACAAGCACTCCTGCCCGCAGGCGGCTGACACTCTAGTGAAAGTGGAGTGTGCTTATCAAATAAGAGTGCTTGACGAATACATACCACACAACGAGTGCTAGCTATTATCATTATTGGTGTGTTGAGCTGGTGGGGGGGGTGTGTGGAGAATGGAGAAGACTAAGTTGACCTTTTAAAAGTTAATAATCAGCATCCCAACTTTTTAGAATTTTTGAATTTTAAACTTCCAAGATTTTGCTGAACTACTAAAATAGTTTAAATATCTGTAGAATATTTTCCGAGGTATTATTTGGGATTATCTAACCTGTTTCTGTTTTGTTTTGTTTTGTTTTGTTTTTTTTAAGAGATAAGGTCTCTCTGTGTCCCCTAGGCTAGGGTGCAGTGGCATCATCACAGCTCACTGCAACCTCCAACTCTTGGGCTCAAGTGATTCTTCCACCTCAGCTGCTATAGATGTATGCCACCACAGTTGCTAATTTTTCTATTTTTTTTTTTGTAGAGATAGTGTCTCACTGTTGTTTAGGCTGGTCTTGAACTCCTGGTTTCAGCCACCCACTATGCTAGGACTATAGGTGTCTAGACTAAACTGCTTTTTATGTAAAATAAAACTAAGCAAACAAGCAAGAAAGTAATAACAAACATACCCTAGAGTCACTGCATATACAGGTAAAAAGTTTCCTAACTATTTGTCCTTCCTCCTTGAAGGCTAGATACTTTTCCAAGGCACCTTCTTCAGCACAGCCCTGCCACTGGAGGCCTGGGAAAAAGACAGTTCTGCCCAGTTCAAGCCCATTCTTCCTATTCTGAAGTTCAAATTCTGATTTCAGGGGAAATAAAGTGTGAAGTTTGGCATTTTTCTAAGTCAAAAACTTAATGAATAAAACAGTGGAGATACCAACATGTTTTAATCTACCTGGTGATGCTTAGTCGCACAATGGAAATTTCTAGGTACTCCACTAGACAGATGGAAAGCATGAGAAGATTACTCACCACCAACAGGCTAAAATCCCAAAGGAAAGAAGTTTTGCTCTGACACAAAATTAAAAGGCTCAAATGTTTTCTATTTAGGCAATTAAGTATAAAGAATAAGAAGGAACACTTATTTAAAAAAAAAAAAAAGGCTCAGTGCCTGTGGCTCAACAGGCTAAGGTGCCAGCAACATACATCTGAGCTGGCAGGTTCAAATCCAGCCCCGGCACGCCAAACAACAATGATGGCCGGGCGTTGTGGCGGGCACCTGTAGTCCCAGCTACTTGGGAGACAGAGGCAGGAGACTCACTTGAGCCCAGGAATTGGAGGTTGCTGTGAGCTATGATGTCACAGCACTCTATCCAGGGTGACAGCTTGAGGCTCTGTCTCAAAGAAAAAAAACAAAAACAGCTTTGGGGTACAATTTTGGAAATATGTATTAAGAGAATTAAGTTATGCATAACCTTTGACCCAGCAATTCCACTTCTAGATATTTATTCTAAGAAATAATTACATAAAAGCTGAAAATGCATCAGAAATTATTTTTATAGTAGCATTGTTTGTAATGGTGAAAATTGGGGAAAATATCCATTGGCAAGTGAATGATTAAAGTATGATAGATCCATGGAACAGAAATGTAACCAGCCATTAAAAATTGTATTTTCAGAAAAGAATTTCATAGTAGGGAAAAGTGCTCATGTTAAAATGTTTATTCACTCATTAATTAATTGATTTAACACTGATTGAACATGTATTAGGCATGTCAGGTATTCTTCTAAGTGCTGGGAATAAAATTGTAAACAAGATAATACTATCCCTCTCTTTATTGGGCTTACCTTTTTTAGATTGAGATGAGCAAGAAAGAAATGATGAATTAATTTTAAATACTGATACATAAAGTCTGTTTCTATTTCTACATTATACATGAATAGAAAAAAGGACAGGAAGAAGAACATCACAGTGTCAGCGGTGGTTATTTCTGGTTGGTGGTATCAGTTAGGATTTGTGTTCAGTTACAAATAACTGGGACCTTCACTGCAGAAGCTGACATAGATGAGAGTTTAACGGTCTCATGTATCTGGGGCTGATAAAGCAGCAATCCCCTCCTCTGCCAGCCTGGGATGTAGGTTGTCCGTCCCACACTTGGCTTCTCAAGGTCACAAGACGGCAGTCTCTCCTGGATTGCCTGTCTACTTCCCTGTTAGGGAGAAGGGTGAAGGCAGGGAGCGAAGTCTTTACCCTTCTGAGGCTCTTCCTTTATTATCTGGTCTGAAGGGGCTACACAGGAAGAACATGGAAGTGGTGTTATGGGTTATCGTTAACTTTTTCTCCACATTTTCTGACATTTTCCAAATCAAATAAGACATTAAAACAAGCTTTTGTATATAGGAAACAAAGGACCTTTTGTGGTTTAAGAAATAGGGCTGGTGGATTGCTATGCAGGCACAGAATGTCGAGTGGAAGCTGCTGCAGCCGGATTTGCACACACCTGCTGTGGTCCCAGAGGCTTCTCCCAACAATTCCTTCCCCCTGGGTCTTGTGGCTCTCTCAGGCTGTAGGGGTGATGGCTCCTTCCTTCTGGCAGCAGCCTTGCTGGGCTACCTTTGCTCTGTTTGCTGAGGTGGGTGTGTGAGGCCTGGCTGATGCAGGGCTGAGTGCCTGCAACTGTAGATAGTACTAAACCCTATACACATGGTTCCTTCGATTTGGTAGCTGAGATGGCTAAGAAGTGACTAATGGGGCTGGGTGCCTATAGCTCAGTGGCTAGAGTGCTGACCTTGTGCACCAAGGCTGGCAGGTTTGAACCTGGCCTGGACCTGCATAACAAAAATAAAATAAAATAAAATAAAAAGAAGTGATGAATGGGCAGGTAGCATCTGCTGTGTGGATACACTGGAAAAAGGGAGGATTCACGTCCTGACAACGATGGAGTGTGACAGCAAGAGATTTCATCATGCTACTCAGAACAGCGCACAGTTTAAAGCTCATGATTGGTTATTTCTGGAATTTTCCCTTTAATATTTTCATGCCATGGCTGACCATGGGTAACTGAAACTGAGGAAAAAGAAATTGTGGATAAAGGGGACTGCTGGACCACACACGTGGGTGTTTTCAAACAAGAAATGTTTCTTCTGTCACAGTTCTGGAGGCCTGGAGCATGAAATCTGCCAGGAGCGCACACCCCTCAGAGGCTGCAGGAGTCTGTTCTTTCCCTCCTTCTGCTCTGGCAGCGGCAGCACTCCTTGGCTTGTGGCTGTACCACTCCAGTCAGTCTCTGTAGTCACACTGCCTTTTCCCTGTGGTCTCCCAGTCTGTTTTCTGTGGACATTTGTGATGGCATGTAGGGCTCACCCGGACAACAACGACAATCTTCTCATCTCATTTTTTTTTTTTTTGTAGAGACAGAGTCTCACTTTATCGCCCTGGGTAGAGTGCCGTGGCGTCACACCTCTCACAGCAACCTCCAGCTCTTGGGCTTAAGCGATTCTCTTGCCTCAGCCTCCCTAGTAGCTGGGACTACGGGCGCCCGCCACAGCGCCCGGCTATTTTTTTGTTTTGCAGTTCGGCCGAGGCCGGGCTTGAACCCGCCAC
>CAUYON010107494.1:0-28400 GCA_963573935.1 Arctocebus calabarensis
ATCAATGTCTTTATATAGTGATCAAGAAAATGCCATGAAGGCTATCTGTAACAGTACGATGAAAACATTTCTGAATGTATATGAATCATGCCCTATAATTGCACCAATGTACAGAATTATGATTCAATAAAATTATTAAAAAAAAATTTATAAAAAAAACGTTTAAAGCAGCTGCGTGACTTGGGAAACCTAAGTCACAAGCTGGCATAAAAAAAAAAAAAAACTTCAAACATTTTCCTGAGCATTACATGATCTCAGGGCCAGCGAGAGTCATTGTCACCTTTTTAACAGACGAAAACATTGAACCACAAGCAGCGGAGAGACTAATCCAGGTTGCACAGTCAATGGTAGAGAAGTGATTAGACTCCTGAGAAATATAATCTTTCCTTACAACCCTTCCACTATTCTACAAGGGAAACGGGATTGAGTCCTAGGTAGACTTTCCTCCAATCTTTTCAAATCAAAAGTTAGAATGATGTTCACATGTCTAATTTTTATCAGCATTCCAGGAAAAACAAATTTAGTAAAGAAACTCAAAAAGGCAAACACAGGCTTTAAATGTGAAATGGTATCTACATTAATACTGATAAAATGCCACATGACAATGTACATGATAATATTTACATGATGAACAATTTGTATCTCAGAGGCACATTTTTCTGGTTGTCAAAGTGCCACAAATTTAGAAAATAATATGAGGTTCAAAGTATTTATACTATCAATTAGCCCACAGTTACCTAGCATCTTCAACGTGACAGAAAAGGCTGCGACAGAATTCTCCCCTTATGGGAGCAGATAGTACAAATAGGAGACACGAGAGAAACAAAAAAATATAGATGTTAACGCAAGATTGCAAATGATTAGTTCAAGGAAGGAAGGAAGAAGTATGGACTGAATTGTCAGCAGGCTTATGAGAGAAGGAAGTCTTTGAGCTGGACCTTGAAGGATGATTAAGGTTTAGCTCAGCTGAGAGGGAGTTGGGCAGCATTCCTGGGCCTAGCGGACAGGTGAGAAAAAAAACCAAGATCTCACAGAGAGCTCAGGCCTGTGACAGGTGCTCAGTGAGGGTCATGCAGGGGAAATGGAAATGAACACCAGTTTCTTACTTGTGGAAGAATGGCCATAAAATAGTGAAAGACACTTCCAAAGGTGGGTTAGAAAGGATCGTAAAAACAAGACTGAGGTACTTAGGGTATTTGACTTTCAACCTATAATAATGAGGAGAGGGCCGGGCACCGGGGCTCACACCTGTAATCCCAGCACTTTGGGAGGCCTGGGCCAAGAACTTGAGACCAGCCCAGGCAACATCGTGAAATCCCGCCGCTACAAAAAGAATTGTAAATAATAATAATTTTGAAAATTAGCCAGGTGCAGGGGTGCATGCCTACAGTCCTAGAAGCTTGAGAAGCTAAGGCAGGAGGATTATGTGAACCCAGGAGTTTGAGATTACAGCGAGCTATAAAATCAGGCCAGTGCACTCCAGCCTGAGGTAACAGAGCAAGATCTTGTCTCTAAAAAGGAAAAAAAACAATGAGGAACCACTGAAAGTTTTGTGCAGGAGAACTGGCGGGAAGTGGTTTTTAGGTAGATAATCTGCAACATGCCTAGGAAGAACCCCATAAAAACTTTTCTGTAAAATGGGGTGTGGAATCAAAGGGTCCTGGTCCTCAGGTGTATCCCAAAATGGAAACAAACAGCAAACTTTAATGAGGAACCCACTGCTCAGCCCTCAAGGACAAATGGCAGAGTTTCAGCAGCAGCAGTCTGAGGGCGTGCAAACGGAAATGCCCAGCGAAGGGGCAACCGTGGGGTCTTGTGCTCAGGAGAAAGGTCCAAACTATACACAGAGAAAAGTAGGTAGAGGGAGATGTAGATTTAAAAGTTTTCCACATTAATTCATATATTTCAACAACTAGTTTTACATATACGCATGTATAATTTAGATATATTTGATAGATAAATTATAGACAGAGACAGACAGATAGATGTTTGGGATTTAACTGTGCTCCTTTTTTTCTCTCTCCTTCATCCATTCATCCCTCCTCCCTCTCCCACAGTTTAGCACTTTCTCTAAGTACCTGTTGACACTGAATTTTCCAAATAATGATAATATACCATGCTAACAACCAAACACTGTCCAAGATTGCCTTGCTTCTGAGGATAGAAATACCTACTGAAACCGATTTGTACAATTCATTATTCATTCATTTGACAATTATTTACTGAATACTTCCCATGGGCTAAATACTGTGCTCAGTGCTGAAGATATAGCGATGAACAGAACATTCTCCATTCAGTCATTTAACAACTGGTTTGTAGAACATGCACTGTGTATAAAGCTCGGTCCAAAGAGCTGTGTAAGGTGTGGCTCCTGACTTCAAAGGATCACAGCCTTGGAAGAAAGACAATAAACCCCTACTGGCAACATCAATATACATGAAGTCATCTCCTTATAGGGAGTACATTCATGAGTCCAGTCTCAAAGTGTTCCGTTCCACATACCCAGGAGAAACCGAGGTCTGGGAAGGAAATGAAAACTTTATAACTGTCCTGAGCATGTGGGATTAACAAGTGTTCTTGTAAAACTGAATGCCAGCTGCAGAGCTGCCTAGTGGCCAGTTGCCTCCTCAAAGGCATTTGTGTTTATTTATTTATTTGTTTATTTATTGCTAGATTTATCCCATTTGCAGCCTGTACCATGTGGCCTGAGGTCATATAAATCACTTTTTCAACTTTAACATCATTCTCAAGTATTGTGTGCCCCTGATAGACTTTCTGAAGGCTTTTCAAGAACAGAATTAAATCCCTTTTACAAATAAATACACTGGAAACAAAAGAGTTTAAATGTACCACTGAAGGAAAAAAAATTCTAGGAGAAACCCAGACATGGGATTGAAGAGTTATGCAATGCTTTTTGGAATTGGAAACATTCTCCCCCAAAAGGGGGGCGGGGGGACGTGGAATTCTGCCTCTTTCTTTGGCACATGTTCCTATTTCAAAGGTATGTGTTCCAGGAGGATTTGTCATAAGGTGCAGGAAGATAGCCAAGGATCACAACAAAGTGCGTAATGGAATGGAAGAGAAATGCATTTTCAAGAAAGCTGGCGTGTCATTTGGAAATTCAGTTGAGGAAGATTCTCCCATCTCCCAAAGCCTAAGTCTGGCAGACAGCTAAACATGAAGAAAGGAAGATTAACTCTTGGGTTTAGATTTAGGATATTATTCTACTAACGTAATTCATATTATATTAAATTATATGTCCATATATTTATCAAATATTTGCTGAACACTGTGGACTAAGAATTGATTAGATACCATGGAACACAAAAAGTAAGCCAGGAGATTTTTAAGGAGAGCTCACACAAATTAAAAACTACCACATACTATATATAGTTAACAACAATGTATTGTACTCTTGAAAATTACTAATAGTAGATTTTTAAGTGTTCTGTCTGACTATAATTAAATGTTAAGTATGTGAGGCAATACATATGTTAATTAGCTTGATTTAGTCATTCCATATGACTAAAGGTGTGTGCATTTCAAAACATTGAAACGTCATAAACATATACAATTTTTATTTGTCCCAGTTTAAAAAATGAATAAATAATTTTTACCATCATATGATAAGTTCTACAAAATGTTGCTGTGGATGCCTGAGAAAGATGCTCAATATGAAAAGACATGTTGATCCTTGGTCTGTAAGACATGTATATATTTTTGTTCTGGTTATAAGCTTAAACAATTATTTTGGTTTACCCAACAGACTCCCAATCCCATTTGCATTAGATAGGCCTTCTTCTCTACAATTTGTACTATTGCCATAAGCTAACAAAGACCACAAGCCATGATTTATTTATTTATTTTGAGACAGAGTTTCACTATGCCACCCTCAGTAGCATGCTGTGGCATCACCTCACAGCAACCTCAAACTCTTAGGCTTAAGCTATTCTCTTTCCTCAGCCTCCTAAGTAGCTGGGACTACAGGCTCCCGCCACAATGCCTGGCTATTTTTTGTTGCAGTTGTCATTGTTGTTTAGCAGGCCCAGGTCAGTTTCAAACCTGCTAACCTCGGCCTATGTGGCTGGCACCGTAACCACTATGATACAAGCGCCAAGCCCATAGCCATGTTTTTTAAATCTGTGATTCCCTATCTACCAAAAGATAAATAGAAATTTAATAAATATTTAATAATTTAGACTGATAGTTTCTAGATGTTGTCATTGCATACAAGCAAATGCATGGTGTAAGATTTGGGCATTATTTGTTACTGCAGACTGACCTAGCTTACACTAACCAATACACTACACTTCAATGTAATAGGAGCTAATGAAAAATGCATGGTCGTGGCCTTAGTTATCTATTTTATTGACATCTACAGAATTTTCCAAGAAGTCAGGGAAAGCAAAGTTTACCTCTTTCTACTACTCCATTCCTTCTAAAGTCTGCTATGCATTTCAGATGAAAAATCATTTATCCTTACTCTTTATCCCCTCTCATATGCCTTCCTATAATCACTGACTAAGATCCCTCAAGCCTGGAAAAAGTAAAAACATCATGAAAAAATAGAAGATCCAGCCAAGAAAAGTAAGTCTTTGTTGTTGCAGAGTTACCTGATCACTTACCGTAAGAACTGATAAGAACAATGATTCCTGTTTGCTGAGTGACTACTCCGTGGCCAGTGCTGAGCTCACTGCACAATCCTCCCACAAGCTGCTGACGTAGCGCCACTATTATCTGCATTTCACAGTGGAAGACAGTAATGGTTCCGAAGCTGTTCTACAGGATCATCTGTCTTTAGAAGGGAGACCATATTAAAAGGCAGCTCGGGCATTTCCTCGGGTATAGTCTTTCTTCAGAATTGCTTCACACAGAAGAGTAGGAAAATGCTCATTTTGTGACTAATGGAATTAGTGCCTCTCTCTTGAACATAATGAAATTCAAAGCTACTTTATTAGTCCTCTTGGGACTCCTATTAAACATTCTTCCCCTACTGTATTAGATTAGTCCCACCAAGTTGACCCTATATAAAATGAGGTCAGGCTCTTTCAGGGTATTTTCTACCAGGACACCTGAAGGTCACTTGTTCAGTCTTCCATTTTCCTTTCCAAATATCCCAGGAGGAGATCAGGGTGTCTTTTAAACGTCAGAATTGGACTGACCCTCCATGTTCCACACTCTCTCTCGGTGACCAGTACTGCGGGTTCCTGTGTGCCTTTACCCTACACCACAGGAACACAGATGTGCTTTAAAGGAACCATGTTTGTTCAGTGCCACCCTACACATACTTGGAGCCTTTTAAAAACTTGGCTGTGTCCTGAAAAGCCAAGGATAACATGGTACAATGGACTAACAGTCTGTGTCCTCCCAAAATCCTTATGTTGAAACCTCCAAGGTTGTAGGCCTTTGACAGCTGATTAGGCCAGGATGGTGGAGCCCTCAGGAATGGGACTGGTGCCTTTAGGAAAGAGTCCCCAAAGAACTCTGTCACCCTCTTTCTGCCATGTGAGGACTCAATAAAATGACAAGTCTTTCAGGAAGCAGGAGGCCCTGACCACGCTGGTGCCCTGATCTTGGGCTTCCAGCCTCCAGAACCCTGAGAAAGAGATTTCTATTGTTTAGAAGCCACACAGTCCATGTTATTTTGTTATAGCAGCCTCCAGGCATGTAGTATCCCCTTTATTAACATACAACCTGGGACCAATAGTAGCTATGATTAGGAATACAATTCTAGAGAGACCAATTTGCACCACAAAATATTCTTCTTTGATGTTGTCCCTAGCCCCCTCTCTCCCACAGAAGTATCTACACAACCTCAGGATGGAGTTTACACCACCTAGCTCCACCACCACTAGCAATGTGATATTGTCTAAATTACTTGACTTCTCTCCTACAATTCTCTCTTCTTCTGTACAATGTGGTTGATAAAACTGCCAGACTTAGATGATGCTGTGAAAGTTACATCTCAGCATATGAATAGCTCTGAAGTCAATGCTAGCACTTGGTAAGTCCTATAGGAGGCTGTGCAATTTTTGTTTCTCCCAACATTTAGTCCTCTTTTCCCCCAATGCCCTGGTTAAAGGAATGACCCCAACCTTGGTCACTCACCCTGATTAGCTTAAGCTAATATTTCTCAACTTTTTTCATGAGCTATTGTATGAATTTTTTATGTCATACCAACCACACGAACACTTACAAAACATAAGCAAGAGTTTTATGAAACAATATTTACCTTTATCATATGCACGTGCCCTGGTATTCTCTAGTCACTACTCTTCTATCTTGTTTCTTTTATTTTTGGTTTTCAAGCTAGTCACGATCCTCTAAATTTATTTCATGACTTAGTGATAGACTGCTCCAGCTGGTCTGAACAAAACACTGATCTCGGCTAACCATCACTCATTAGTTTCTAGCAGGTGAAGGTGAGGCTAGTGCTACCACAAAGTCAATGTGATCTGCAAAGACGACTTACGTACAAACAAGTAACTTACCCAAGGTCACGAAGTTTGCCAGCAATTGGCACAAGAACATATGAAGATTGTCCCTGATGGAGAAGCAGGCACATGACCTACATCAGCCCAGGTGGAGTGTGCGTGGGTGAGAGAGTGTAGCCCGAATAACGTCCACGTTATAAACCTGAGAGGAGCAGGTTTGGAAAGAGCTGCCACTGGGGATGGCAAAGCAGAAAGCTTAGCATAGGCCAGGGTTTTGAACAAAAAGAAAAGTTTAAAAAGTAAAAAAAAATAAATAAATAGAAGAGAAGCTTATAGAATAAGGCTATAAAGAAAATATTTTTTGTACAGCTCTACAATGTGTTTGTGTTTTAAGCTAAATGTTATTACAAAAGAGTCACAAAGTTTAAAACAATGTACAAGTTTATAATGCAAAAATGTCACAGTAAGCTGAGGTTAATTTACCATTAAAGAAATAGTTTTTATGAATTTAGTGTGACCCCAGTGTACAGTGTTTAACATCTACCAGTGTACAGAAACAGCCTAGGCCCTTACACTCACCACCACTCACTCACTGACTCCCCTGGACAGAGCAGCTTCCACTCCTGGAAGCTCCATGCTTGCTGTGTCCTGTACAGGTGTACCATGTTTTATCTTTTGTACCATATGATTACTGTACCTTTCCTATGTCTAGATATGTTTGGATACACCAGTGATTTTAACCTGATGAGCCATGGCACGCTCGTGTGCTATGAGAGGATCTTGGGTGTGCAGCAAAAATTTTTGAAGATCATTAATTAATTATTTTTTAAAGAAGTTCAAAGCACAATAAGTATATTCTTTTTTTTACTCTTTTTTTTTTAATCAACATAATTTAAGTGTGCCATGCAAGTTTCACTATAGGTTCCAGTGTGCTGTGAGATTAAAAAAAAAAAAAAAGCTGAAAAACACTGGGATACACAAGTGCTTACCGTGGTGTCACAGCTAGCTGTAGTATTCTGTATAGATGTATGGCCTAGAAGCAATAGGCCAAGCCATCTCAGTTTGTTGTGATAAATGCACTTCGCCATGTTCACACAATAATGAAATCATCTCAGGACACATTTCTCACAATGTATCCCTTCATTAAGTGGTACATGACTAGAATACCATACCCATTTTGTAGCTAGTAAAAAGTGGATCCACGATTCAAACCAAAGTCTGTCCAACATCAAGACACTCTCCCACATAGCGCACGGCAAATGCGCTATGTACTAAAATACAAAAGACAAAATAAGAGGCTGATGCGTGCTATCCTCCAAAGAAACTCACCATTCCTGCCTGTGCCGTCCTGCCCCACCCAAGCACTCTGCTGCTCTCCCCTAAATGTTCTTACCCCTGTCACTTTATCTTGTAGTTATTCATGAGTGTGCCTTAGATTCCCCACTGGATTCCAAGCTCCTGGAGGACAGGGGCCACATCCTTGTAGCTTTATAGCTCTGCACCTTGTACACCAAAGGCACACAAGAAATACACAACAAATTGATTGTACTTGGATCACTCCTTGTCACATTTTTAAACAATGGAGATAGGGAGGGATGGGGGAAATGCTGCAACATTTGGTGGCAAGTTTTATAGAGATGTCACCCAACATGCTCCACCCTGGGTGCGTGCTAAGTGCTGGTGCTCTTTTCTATTCCTTTTAAGTGTCTCCATGATGAAAAGGTGAAAGCAAGATGGGTGGGATCGCTTTAAAAACAGATGCACTGTTGGCACTGTTGCTGACCAGACCAGCTAAATCTGACCCCTGTGAGTTTTCAGATCTGATCTAATCCTCATTCTGAAAGCCAAACTCTCATCCACTTTGGACTGCAGCCTGGCTCTGAGTTCATTTGAAATCCCAGGACTAATGGCTTTGCCAATATTTTATGGGTTCCCTGGGTAACTCTTGGAGGGCTGCATTCGAGAAGCACACAGCTCTGACTGAGGCTTTCACTACTCGAAATCCATCCTTCAGCAGCTTCCCCACCTACCAAACTCAGGGTATGCTCTTAGGATGTACTCAAGGTGCTCCCCAACCAGACCTACAATTGGTGGTCTTAACTCACATATTTCCTCCTCCCATAGCCAACTGGCCTCTCACAGTTGCCCCAGACACGCCCTCCGCAGTCCCGCTTCCAGGCCATGTTCATCCTGGTGCTCTGCTAATGTGCCTTTGCAGACATAGTGCCTGTTGTGATCAATCCTTCCTACAAGGCCCAGCTCCAAGACCTGCTCTCTTCCCTCCTTGTGAGATCTTTGCTACTACTAAAGCTTCTCTCTAAGTGCCTCTCCTAAAATGGGTATCACAATTACTTGGGGGCTGGCTTCTATCAACTGATTAAAACTTAATATTTAATATTATTATTATTCCTAATTCTTACTGATGTCTTCTAATGCCAGGCATTGTGCTTAGTGCTTCATACACTTTGACTCCTTTAATCTTCACTGTATTCTATAAAGGAAGTAAAAATGGAGGTAACAGTACCTACCTTGCTGGGTTGTTGCAAGGAGTGTATGAGGAAAGCATGGACGTTCCCTACCTCTGAGCTTGTAAGCCCAGCCACTTGTGTGTGCTCAACACACGTTTCTATCACCATCATCATTACCATCATCATCATCATGAAATCCATTTTACAGATGAAAAAACTTACTCTTAAAGAAATTTACATACAGTTACGCTAGTAACTAGAAACTATGCTAGTAGCTAGTAACTACGCTGGAAAGGAGCGCCAACACTAGTAAGTATGTGTAAATTATAATAAAAAGTGGAACTTGCATACTGTGTTAATCATTGTCTGATATAGTGCTTTAATACAAATCCCTTTCAGGCATACATTGGATAAACACATCCTTATGTCTCTAAGTTTAACACAGCGCCTGACCTAGAGGCAACCTCAAAGTATATGAGGAAACAAGTTTCATCTGAAATCAACAGTTCTTACTAAGTGGTTTCCACCAACTGACATCTGATTATTTTCCTGGATGAGGTAAAATTTTACACACCTGATAGAAGAGTTTCTGAATATAGGTTTGAATATAGATTTTCTATTCTTCAATCCTTTCAAGTATAGCACTTTCCTTAAGCTATTGAAAATGCTCTCTTCCAATGCAGGATATAAACAAATCCAACTAGTTTCACAATTTTGATGTGAACAAAGCATGTGCCAATGGTCCAAACTCTGAAGCCATCCTGCCCAGACTCAGGCCACACGGGGTAAATGGATGTTAACTGCATTATGTACGCCCACGCTTCTCTCCCTCTGCTTTGTAATTTCAGTCCAGGCTGCTTAGGTCTTGTTTATGTTGCCATAAATTAAAGGGCATGCTTTTTACACGTCCTGAATACATTTCACTCAAGATGACAAAGTATGGGAAAAGTGGTTTCCCGTAACACTATCACATAGCCCTCTCAAATGTCACATCCAAGAGTACGCTTCACAGTCAGGCTCTCTGATACCCGAACAGGGCATGACCACCTGAAATTAATACAGGATCAACAGCAAGCTGCCTATCGGGCCAGAGACGGAGGGAGATCATTTTCACCCACACATGATCTAAAGCCTCTCACCCCAGGCGACGGTGAGCCTCTCAGCTGACCATGAAAATCGGTCACATGTGTCTCTTGGTCTCTTACACGGCTGCAATTTGACCATAATATTTCCATTTGTTTCATCAACATTTTCTGAGTGACCTATGACTTCATCATAGTCCCAAACAGTCCCCCTGGGCACAGCCCCCCCCCCCACAGAGAATCTGAAGTCAACTGTAATTACTGAATCTTGAAAATCCAGGGTCCCACCCAATCTGCCTTGGCCCCTGCTATGCTCAAACCAGGTCAGATCCAGGGCTCCTCAGCCACACTTGGCAAACTGCTGAGACAGGGCTGCTTGTCCAGGAGGAGAGGCCAAGGGCTAGCGCCTAAAGATAGAAAAAAGAAAAGCCCATCTGACTTACAGAGCCATGTTTTGTACTTGTGATAACAAGGTAACAAGCATACAAGATACACGTTCATCCACCTAAAACTGAGGGTATCGTGCCTATCTATTCCTCATGTTATATCACATTATTTCAGTTACTATAATCTTTTGGCCCTGGTGTCATTATATCTACTTTACAGATGAAAACACAGGGGCTCACTAAGGTTAAGAGTTATATGCCTAAGGTTATTCAGCCAGTTAATGGCAAAGTCAGGACTTCCAGGATGGTGTTGGGATTTGAACCAGGACTTCTTTTATACACAAAGGGAAGAGATGTTTTAACACTCCCCCCGGCACTTATGCTGTGGCCCATCTTAGGCCAATAGCATCATAATCACTGGGGGAAGGGTTCAGATGTGAGTATCTCTGGAGAAACAGAACTGATACAATGTGTGTATACACAGAGAGATTTATGTTAAGGACTTGGTCCCTGCCATGATGGAGGCTGGCAAGTCCAAAGACTGCAGGGTGGGCCTGCAGGCTAGAGACCCAGGGAAGGGCCAATGTTGCAGTTCTCATCCGAAGATCAATTTTTTGTTCTACAAAAGCCTTCAACTGACCAGATGAGACCCCCCCACATTAGAGCTCCAAACTGCTTTACTCAGAGTCCATTGATTTAAATGTTAATCTCATCCAAAAACCCACACACAGAAACATCCAGAACAGTGTGAAACCAAATATCTGGGTACCATGGCCAGTTGGCCCACACGATGAACTGTCACAGGGACTTTCAAAGCTCCATAGGTGCTTCTACTGTACAGCAGTATGGAGAGCCACTAGTCTGTCATCCAGTGTGGAGAGCCACTAGTCTGTCATTGTGTCTACTTGCAACTGTCCAGAACCTCTACAAAACCCAAAACTGCCTACCCATTAACAGGATGGAGATAGATAAGGTACTCATCTAAACCAGTACTGCTTCTTCTGTGACAAGCAGCAAACAGTTCCTGTGGGTATACAGTAGGCACAGACTACAGGTGCATTGGAATTTTGCTGGAAAGTAGATAGAGCAATCACACCTTGCACAGACCATGCGGGTTCCAAATGGTTTCCAGTGAATAGCCAACATGTATTCTCTTTTTTCTCGTCCCTCAGTTCTCTCAAAGCAGAATTACCAACCTTTAAAGGGAAAGTTTAACTTTTCAAACTTGGGAAGCCCCAGAACAAAAATGGTGTATTTGCACCTGGCTATGGTTGGACAAGACATTCTGTAGGCTCATGTTGAAGGCCAGTAAATCTTGCCAAGGAGGCAATGAGGCCTCACCCACTACCTGCTGGCTGAGAAAGTCTGAAAATATAAAGCATTATGTTACTGAATCATCCAGAGGCAATGATCCCATGTCAAAGTATCAAAACTTAGGTATGTTTGCAGTGTATTGTTTTGAAAACATTTATTGACATGTGTTTACTTAGAATTAGTGAAGAAGTTCAGAGCAGCAAAATCATTTGCTGGAGGATGGGTCTTTAGGTCAGGAACATAGGAGTGTCTCCTGGGAATCTCAGCCGAAGTCCTGACACGCGCCTGCCAGTCACCCTCCAGGATGCAAGCACTGCCACTGCTTAGGCTTAGGGATGACTGAGGAGTGGCCAAAGGTGGCCTTTGACCCCTCCCTCCATACAGACTTGCTTCTCTTCCCATCCTTTCTTCTGGCTTAGTTTTCTATTTGCATTTCACCTTATAACAAAGATACTAGCTATTAATTATGTTTTTCCTGATCCTCCAATAATCCAAGGGGATATTCCTAGAAGGGACAGACCACAAGATAATTCCAGCATGTTGGGTAAAGGGATCTGGGGAGGATGGTGTCAGGAGGCTCCCTTAAGTTAGATCATGTGAAGGGCTCTCACGTCCTCAGTGGTAACTCATGGTAACCTGGCCACTTGTTATAGATGAATTGTATCCCCAAAAGATACGTCGAATTCTAAGTTCTAGTAACTCAGAATGTGACCTTATTTGGAAATAGAGTCTTTCCAAATGTAATAAAGTTAAAATGAGGTCATTAGGATATAGGGTCTTTAGGCCCTACTATGATTTAAATATGTCTTCTCCAAAATTTAAGTGTTAAAACTTAATGTCAATGTGATGGTGTTAAGAGGTGGGGCCTTTAACAGGTGATTAGGCTATGTAGGCTCCTCCATCATGAATAGGATGAAGGCACTATTCTAACAGGCTTCCTCAAAATCAGCTTTCCTGATCTGCCGCCTTTCACCCTGTGAGGCCACAGCATTCCTTCACAGGAGGACAGAGCAACAAGGCTCCATCTTAGAAGCAGAGAACAGCCCTCACCTGACAACCAACCTGCCAGTGCCTTGATCTTGCCTTCCAGCCTCCAGAACTGCGAGAAAATAAATTTCTGTTCTTTATAAATCACTCAGCCTCAGGTATTTTATGATAGCAGCACAAAGAAGACTAAGATTGGCCCTGTTTGTATACAACTGGTGTCTTTATAAAAATAACAAATTTAGACACAGGGACAGACACACAAAGAAAGAAGATGATGTGAAGACAGAGGGAGAACACACGTGAAGGAGTGGGGTGAAGCGCCTAAAGTCAAAGAATGCTGCTTTGAGACTTCCAGCCTCCAGAACTGTGAGGCAGCAAACTTCTGTTGTTCTAAGCCACCAGTTTGTGGCACTTTGTTACCGCACCCCTAGGAAACTAATACACCATCCTTTTACCTGTTAGCCCAAAGGCTCTTGCATCAATTATCTATTGCCCCAATGAAGCTGCATAAGAAAACAACCACAAAATCTCAATTAAGTTAGTTGAACTCATCAAGTCCTCAGGATCCTGCTAATTTGGACTGAGCTCTACTGATCTTGGCTGGTCTCAATTGCCTGTGCCAACAATAGTGGCTGCTTACTCACATATTTGGGTGTTGGCTGGCTGGTGACTGATCTAGGTTGGCCATGACCAAGATATTTGGACTGACTTGGCATTCTTCACCAAGGCTAGTTCAAACATATTCTTCTCAAGGCAATAGCAGAGGGCAAAAGCAAAAGCAGGAATACCCAAGTACCTGTTCAAGCTTCTGTTTACATCATGCCTGCTAACATCCAATTATCTCAAATAAGTCATATGGTTGGGCCCCATAATGGGGTTCTATAGAACCATATAGAACCATATGTCAGGGAGGATTGTAGAATAGGGGTCATTAATGTAATCAGTCTCTTGCAACTCTGGCTCCAGTTTGGAAATCTCAAAACCTGGAACAGCAAAGAATCCATAGAAAAGTCCTGCCATTTGTTCTAATTCTCCCAGAAGTCAACCTTGTCCAAGCATAGCACCTCCATCCATTTATTTGAAACTTCATGAGGATCAGCTAAGAGTTCTAGGGATACGGACACAAGTCAGAATTTTATCCTACCATCAGGAAGCAAGGATAAAATACATTTCCAAAACACTTCATACTTCTCATCATGCTCTCACCTCATTTGACATAAACCAATCACTAATTAGTATAATGTGTGATTAGTATAATACTAATTATCCCATTTTTACAGATAAGAAAGCCAGTGGGTTACCTCATCTATGCAAAGTTATATAGCCTGTCAGTAATGGACACCAGTCTAGAACTCAAGTAAAGTATTTCTGTTGTCAAGTCTATTTGTATAAACACACAATTAAACTAGTTTTCTTGGCTTGTTTTGAGGGTCTGTTTTGTTTTGTTGAAGACCAATTAGCTGACTAGATTATCTGGAACTCGAGGTGCTTTCTAAATGGAACAGTTGCCTACAGAAATCCCAGACTAGGAGGTGGGATCACTCAATTCACTTAACCAGCAAAGAGGTCTGAGCTGCATAAATGAAAAGAAAACATACTCATTTGAATATTTGGCTATTCCGTCAACACAGTAGAACTTCATACCCATGTGCGTTCTGACCCAAATCAGATGGGCCCACTGCCAGGCCAGTCTCCCAGCCCAGTGTTATAAAGAGGCCTCCGTGGCAGTGGCAACTCCAGAATTCTGTATAGAAGGGGCTACGTCAGAGATGATTGTCCCCTTGGAAGGTGTGAGTGTGGTAAGTAGTTTTTTTCTGGATTATGTTATAGATCAAAAAAAAAATTTTTTTTTAAGTAGCTTTCAACAACCTTTGCCTAAAATCGAGAAACTTAAGTTGCACCTAAAAGACAACACTAGAAACTACAGTAACAATTGTGGTGGCAGTTGCAGCAGTGATAATGCTACAGTGTGACCAACTTTTCCCACTGTGCCAGGGGCTCTCTCTGCTATAAAACTGAAAATCACATACCCCTGGTTCTCCACCCAGCACAGACAAGACATATTGGGACAGTTGGTCACTTTTAGTGATAGAAAAATAATAACTAATATTATTATTGTCAGAAATAGTTAGAGGGGAATCTGATGCCATTGTATGGCACTAAAACCTCAAAGCTACCTCTTGGTATTGCCACTGACTACCTGGATTGGGTTATGCACTGGCAAGGGACCACCATACAATGAAGCTGGTCCACAATGTTGTTATCTTTTCCCAATGGCTTTGCTCCTTGTCCCCATCTGGGCTTCTGCCATCCATCCACTCAAGTGACCACCAGGCATTGCCTAACCTACTGCAAGGTCTGCTCCTCCCTCAGCAACATCTGGTCCCCTCTGAGTATTGAGAACTCTGGGGCTGTCCTGGGCAATAGTTCTTCCCCAGGGTCCTCTCCAGGAATGTGAGGTCCCCCTGTTCTCAGATACCCCAAACACCTCTGGACTTTCTATTGTCCCAAATAGAGCAAGGGGAACAATGAACACTGCCTATATTAAGAAGAGAAAAGCAAAGAGGGTGGGGACTCTGAAAGAGACAGAACTGGAAATGTGTCCTGAAGATGTGGTAGGATTTAGCTGGGAACAAGCGAGAAGAAAAGCATTTCAGGCGTTGGAGGAAGCCACATGAACAAAGGGCTAAAGGGCACTACTAAAGTATGTGGTTTGGGGAATGAGAGACAGATGTGTCCCAAGGACAGAGTAGGGAGATGGAGACAAAACTTTTGACAATGGAGAAGGAAAGACCTATACTCTTTGTTTAATAGACCAGTGTTCCTCAGGTGGTTTGTGGGTTTTGCTCCATAGTAAACATTTGGCAATGTCTGGAGACATTTTTGATTGTCATGATTGGAAGTGAGGATGTGCTATGATCTAAATGTTTCTGTCCCCCCGCCAAATTCATATGTGGATATCTTCACCTCTAATAAGCAGATATAAGGTGGGGATATTTGGAGGTGGGGCCTTTGGAAAGTCATGGGGGTGGAGCCCTCATGAATGAGATTAGTGCCCTTGTTAAAAAAATAAATAAATAAAAGCCTGAGATAGAACTCTTTCACTCTCTGAGGTTAAGAGTTAAAAGTGTGCTATCTGTGAGGAGTGGGCCCTCACCACACACCAAATCTACTGGCACCTTGATCTTAGACGTCCCAATCCCCTGAACTATGAGAATAAATTTCTGATGTTTATTAGCTATCCAGACTAAGACCCCAATGTCAATAGTGCCAAGATTAGGAAATCTGGAGGTTTTTGAGCAGGAAAATAACAAAATAATGTTGGTGCTGATAGCTGCATAAAACTGTGAGGAAATTACCGAGCGCAGAAATATCTCATTTGATGCAATGTAGAATTTACTAAAAAGCTCTGCGTTGTTCTTGGTATTTTTCTAAAAGAAAATCAATGTTTTAGAAATTCTTTTTCATTTTAAATATACTAGGGCAGCTACTGGACAGCTCTGGGGGTAAACACACTTAGAAAGTGAAGAACGTAAAGAATGTGAGCGGCAGTAAAGGGCGGTGCCTGTGGCTCAGGTAGGACATCGGCCCCATATACCAAGGGTGGCAGGTTCAAACCCAGTCCCGGCCAAACTGCAACAACAGCAACAAAAATAGCCAGGTGTTGTGGCAGACGCCTATAGTCCCAGCTACTGGGGAGGCTTAAACATAAAAGAATCACCAAAGCCCGGGAGCTGGAGGTTGCTATGATGCCATGGCACTCTACCAAGGTGAGAGTGAGACTCTGTCTCTACAAAAAAAAGTGAAACTCTGTCTCTACAAAAAAAAGAAAAGAATGTGAGCATCATTCCTACTCTAGCATCCATTCTGATATATTCAAATAATTGTGCTTTAGCACCTCTTAAAGCGAGTACACCAAATTTTCTCTTCCAGGCAGAGGACAGTGTGGGCTTCACCCTGCTAATGGAAGCTGAGAAGTCAGCTTCCCTGGCTCCTGTCCACCATCTAACCCAGAGCAGTCCCGTTAGATCATCCATTGGTTCCAGGATCACCGTTTCCTTCCCTCAGTGATTCACTGACTCTTAAGTGCAAGCATTTCTTCATCCCATCATTGTGGAACACTTAATCTAAAACCGTGTTGAAATCAAAGAGATGCTTTCCTTGAAGTTGCATCAGGAGCAGAATATGATTCCTTTGTTTCTCAGTGACTACTTTCAACTTTTCAAACAATAAATTAAAAGATTTTATTTTCCTCTGGGCAATGCTCATTTTTAGCCATCCTTGGTTTTCTTTCCTTTCCTTTAAAAACCTTCAACACATCGAAGTACACTAAATATTTAGGAGTGTAATTTACGGGATGTGGCTATTTACTTCTTGCCAAAACTAAAAAAGTATGTCTGTGTGTGGCCTGAACAATCCCAACCATGACAAAACCAAAACAGTGAAATGAGCAGCTATTTCACATAAAAAGGTGGGGGCAAAGGTCAAACTTCAAAACATCCAGAAATTACTTGTCCAGCAGACACATTCAGACTGGCACACAAGAAAGTAAGTGTATGTGCCATCTCTTCCAAGGACCTTTTCGTCCTGTTTGTCCTACCTCAGAAGTTCTGTGGCAAATACATACTGAGAGCACCCGGACAGAGACTCCGAATGGACCGGGCATTGCAGGATGGAGGCGGCAGCTTTCAGGGCAGCTGGGCCAGACGTGCTGCCCGCCTCAGCCTGCCTCGCTCTCTTTACCATGCCAAGAGGGAAGTCAGCAGATCTCTGCTGAGTTCCTGATCTGACCCCAGTCCTCCCTTTCTTGCATACATTTCTTTGGAGAATCGAAACCCGACATCTGGAATTTGGCTTTTCCCTGTCACAGAATGTCTCAAATGCTGGTTGTTGTTTCTAGAGTTACATAATTTCTCCTCAGGAGCTTTTTTCTTGCTCAAAAAGAGAGTAAGAGAGATTGCAGAGGAAATGCCTATGATATTAAAAAGTCATAAGCACTCATCTGTGATAACGAAAAAGCAGTGGCACTGGACACACATAGTTTCTGATCATGAACTTGAGGGAACCAGGCCTGGCAAAACTGACCAGAAATGAGCAGAAATAAAAAAAAAGAGCGTGAAGAAAAGAGGCAAATGCCTCATGATGTGCAAACATTGTGGTGGTGATCTAAACATCTCAGGAAAGAATTAGAGAGTTGGTGGTTTGATACACATCTGGTTAGCGCAGATCATCTCACCCAGATAATCTTACCAACCTTCAACCAATGGTTGGCTTAAAGTTTTTAAGCCTTGCCACAGGAGGCCTCCTTCATAGCGCAAGGGCCACCCTGGAAGCACATGCTGTGCTGTTCAAGAAAGAATTCAGCCCCAGGAGCCTCTACAGCAGCCAAACCCCAGGCCGACCCACAGCGGCTCACTGGGCAGGCTCTGGCTCTTCACCCAAGATTCCACTGGCCCACGGTGAGTGGAAATGAATTGTAAACCACCGCTTGGCTTCCTGAAAGAGGCAATTGACCTAATGGCTGATTACCCTCTTGAAATGGCCCATTGAACTGGTTTCCATTCTCCCCTCATTAAAGGAGAACAGAATAAAAACAATCCAAGACTCAGTAGAAATAAGTTTCTCTCTCCTCCGTGCTGAAACTTTTACCCTGGCCCTTAAGTATCCCAGGGCTAAAGATTCCAGAAAAAAAGAAAAAAGGCCCATCCAGTTTTAAATACTTAACATTTTTAATTTGAAAAAGTATATAGGTCCTCTGCCCAACCCAGAAGTGATTGCTGAGAACAGCTCTGTGTGTGTGTGTTTGCATGTATAGGGTTGAATGGATGTGGGACATTGTAGAGTATTTCATCCTCTTCAAGGAGTCCAGTACTGAGAAGCAGATTACATTGAATTTCTCCATAATCCCAAGATCTCTCTTCATCCAAGGTGCTCAAAAATGAGAAAGGTGTCTAACGTTGTCATAAAGTTATCAAATTTAGGGCAGCGCCTGTGGCTCAGTTAGTAGGGCACTGGCCCCATGTCCTGGAGGTGGCGGGTTCAAACCCAGCCCTGGCCAAAAACTGCAAAAAAAAAAAAAAAAAAAAAGTTATCAAATTTAAAACTAAATACTATGTGCCTGGTGCTCAGGATTCAACAGTTAAAAAATACTGTCCCTGTCCTCAAGAAGTCCTGGGTAAAACAGGAGATTCAGATAATAAAATAGGCAGTTACCATTCGAGGCAATTAGAGTCAGGGTCATGATGGAAATTCACATTCTAAAAGTATATATGAGAGTCACCTAGCTCAGTCTTGAAAGGCCAAGCAACGCAGCATGGAAAAAATGCATCTAAACTGAGGTGAGAGCAACAAGGAAAGAGTTTACAAAGAGAAGGGACAGAAGAACATTAAGGCCGAGGTGATCACATGTGCAAAGCCTCAGAAATGGAAATACATGGCATTTGGCTGACATATGAACGACTAGCAATAAAGAAAAGAAAATTCGGGGCAGTGCCTGTGGCTCGAGGAGTAGGGTGCCAGCCCCATATACTGGAGGTGACGGGTTCAAACCCGGCCCCAGCCAAAAACTGCAAGAAAAGAAGAAAATAAAATTCATAAACAGGGATCAGAAACATTTCTGTGAAGGGCAAAAAGTAAATAATTTAGGATGTAAGGGCCAAACAGTCTGCCGCAACTGTTCAACAATGCCGCTATAGCTAGGAAGCACTCAGTCTGTAAATGAATGTGTTCCTATAAAGCTTTATTTTCAAAAACAGATGGCATCCTGGATATGGCTCACAACCTAACTTTGCTAGCTCTTGAACCTTCACTGTTCTAAGCGTGGTTTCCAGGCCAGAAGCATCAGCATCACCTTAAAAGTTAGTTAGAAATGCAGACTGTGGGGTGTGGCTCATGCTGTAACCCTAGCACTCTGGGAGGCTGAGGTGGGTGGACTGCTTGAGCTCAGGAGTTTGAGACCAGCCTGAGCAAGGGTGAGACCCCATCTCTACTAAAAATAGAAAGCTTAGCTGGGCATTGTGGCTGATACCTGTAGTCCCAGCTACTCAGGAGGCTGAGGCAAGATGTTGCTTTGAGCTGTGACACCACAACACTCTAGTCTGGGGCAATAGAATGAGGCTCTATCACAAAATTATAATTGATTAATTTTTTGAAATTTTTTTTTTTTTTGTAGAGATAGAGTTTTACCCTCGGTAAAGTGCCATGGTGTCACACAGCTCACAGCAACCTCCAACTCCTGGGCTTAAGTGATTCTTTTGCCTCAGTCTCCCGAGTAGCTGGGATTACAGGCGCCTGCCACAACGCCCGGCTATTTTTCTGTTTTGCAGTTCAGCCGAGGCCAGGTTTGAACCTGCCACCTTCGGTATATGGGACCAGCGCCCTACTAAATGAGCCACAGGTGCCGCCCAATTTTTTAAAATTTTAAAAAAGAAATTCAGAAGCTCAGGACCTACTGACCTAGAATCTTCATTTTATTTTCAAGAGATCTCCAGGCAGGCAGAGCTCCATTAAGGTGTTTGTATTTGCATGTTTAAAATATCTCCTAGAACAACAGTGAGCAGTGAGCGTCTCCTTGGATTTTTCACCCTCAGTGCCTAGCTTGCCTCCCCTACTCCTGGTCTTGGTGAGGAAAATGGACAGGAGAGGGCAAGACTACAGGATGGTCTCCCTTTAACCCACAGCCTGCAAAAGCCCATTGCTACCCTCCTCCCACCACTATAAAAGCTGACCTTCAAAAGCTACTGGAGTTTTATCATCATTAAGCCTCCTAAAGGTTACATTGGGTGTGTTTCTAAGTCTCCCTGGAAGCCATTCTTATAGGAACCTTCTATCCAAACCAGAGCCGGGCTTCCTGTTTCCCTCCTGTCCATTAGCTTCTCATTTATTCCCTTAACACTTTGGGCCTCCAGGCTTCTGTGCCAGCTCCACCTCTAGAGGCATTTCTGGCCATGCAGGTTTGATGTCAACTTCTAGACAAGCATGCAAGCAGGCTGCAGCTCTGAGTGTGAGCAGAATAAAAGCCCTTAATTAGGCAAGAGAGAGACTCTGGGCCAGCTGTGCACACTTGGGGGAACACATCCCTCTAAGAATACATCTCCCTTCCCTACCTTTTATTTATGCCTTAAAAAATCCAATTAAAGCAGAGTCTGGCACTCTCCTAATTTTTCAGCCACTTAAGGTGCACAGCAGAGTTGCTGGCCATGAATGTAAACATGCACACACATTCATGCGTGCACACAAAAATAAGCCCGCACTCACCCTGCTTCTTCTTTGTTAATTTTAAGGACTTAGGGACTTAGAGTGTGCCTGTGGACACTGTAGCCAAAAAGATGATGGAAAGTTGCACAGAAAATGGCACTAGGCTGCTTTGATTGGTTTCTACTGTCTTTTCCTCTGCCACTGATAATTATATTTTATCCACATGCCCCATCTTTCCTGCTCATTTCATGTTGTCCACTCAGATTATGCTGATGTGAGCAAACTGTGTGAATGATTTCTCTGCTGTTTCACTGGTTTAAGGTTAGACTCCTACTTTACAGCTTGACCTTCGCTTTCCTAGCAACGCCTTGATTAAGTATCACCCCAGGAAAGATGCCCTGTGGTAGTTACTACAACAATCTGGCTTGGACAAAACAGACTGGGCATTTCCTGGTGTGATTTACACTGAGCTAATCATGTCTATAATTCCCTTGCCGGTCCAACTTCTCAGCCTCCTGAGTGAAGGCGGTAGAACCCAACATACCTGCTTTTGTGCACCTGTACAGCCTACAGTATCTTCCTGCCTCCACAATTCAGTGAATATATTACCAATTCCTGCCAGCATACTTGGTACATGATGAGCCTAAGATTTTTTAAAATGCAATAAATCCAAGGGGGTAGCAGTCAGGAACTTGGGTTCTGGGATCACCAACTTCAATATGAATCCCAGCCCTGTTTACTAGCTGTGTGACCTGGAAATGGGACTCAGTTTCTTCACACTTTAAAATGAAGAAAAGGGTAGTTAGTACCTGCCTCACTGCAGATCCACCAAGAAAGTGCACATGGAAGCTGGCAGAGGAAAGAGGACACAGTGTCACGGATGAACGTCGGCTATGGCTCTAAGTGTTTATGATTATTAAAACCTTTCCTTTAGTTTTTACTAATCTATGTGTATCCTTTCCTGACAGCCCAACTTAAAACTCACAAAACCTTCTCCAGTTGAGCCCAGCCAGCCTTCACATGACTTTGGTGCATGTTCCCCAGCAACCATGAATAAGACTCCTCCATGGCTTGGACTTTATTGCTTTTTAATGATTTCCATTTGCATATTTTATCTCCTATAAATTCCTTAAGGAATAAGACCTGATCTCCTTGTTTGGCATATGACCCTCCCAACACCTAAAGTACTTAACCATAATGCTATACATAGAGTAACATCTTAATCTTTGATGAATTCATTTTGTTTCAGAAGACCGCACTTAATATTTATTACAAGTAACATGGACTTGGTTTAGCTAGCCACTGTGGTCCTGCGACACAGGCTGAGAGGAAATTTTCTTTAGTCCTTATAGTACTCAGAATGCCAGCTCTGTAGCCAGACTGCCCAGGTTCAAATTGATGCTCTTCTAATTACTGATTGTGTAATTGGGGGAAGTTTCTCACCTCTCCCACCTTCATCTGTAACAAGAGAATAACAAGAGGACTATCTCATGTAGTTTTGGTGAAGATGCAGTGGGTTAAGACATGTTAGGCATTTAGAACAGTACTCAACAACATTGTCATTTATAATTGCTATAAATAAATTATTTGGTATGGAATGGACAGTATAAACATATTTGCACAGAAAAATGTTTACCTTAATTAGAGGAATAAACTGTTTGAAAAAATTTCTATTGATTTTCTAGCATAACCAATAATCACTTGCCAAATAAGTTATGCAAATGATGTGGTTGTTTTTTTCCCTGAACAGCGTCCTTCATATGATATCAACTCTCTGCTTTTCCTTTAGAGAATCACCCCTTTACCTCAGCATGGTCCTGTTGAGACAGCCCATCTTAGTAACCACCCCTTCCCCATGCTCTCAGTTTGCCATAGGCATGAGCATATTACCAAAGGAGCCATTCAGAGTCTTTCCTGAGATAGGACTTTATGGAAAGGTCCTCTTCCCCTGGGATTGAATGCATTAAATACCTTTGTAAAATGGAGAAAAATTACAAACTGATGTCAATGCACAGAGCTGAGAGATGGAAAAATGGCAAGAGAAAAAGAAAAATCTGGTAATGTTTTATGAGCCTCTGGATCATGATATCACTACAGACAACTCAACCTCTAGATTTCTCACATCTGTGGGTCAATAAAATTCCTCTTTGCCTAAGCCGCATGCTCTTTCTGTCACTTATAACCTAAAAAATCTTTATTAAAACACTTAAAATTTTTTTTGCCGAAGTTAAGGGTACAGGTGGTTTGAGGTCACATAGATGAATGGCATAGAGGTGATATCTGGGATTTTAGTGTACCTATCACCTGAGTAGTGCACATTGCACACAGTAGGTAGTTTTTCTTCCCTCACCCCTTCCTGTCCTCCCTTCTTCTGCATCACCAACGTTCATTGTACTACTCTTGCCCCTGTGCACCTTTAGCTTGTGGGAACATGCTGCCTTTGGTTTTCCATTCCTGCATTTCTTCACTTAAGGTAACGGACTTCAGTTCCATCCAAGTTGCTGCCAAAGAGATTATTTCATTCCTTTCTTTGGCTGAATTATAGTCCACCACATTTTCTTTATCCACTTGTCAGGTGATGAACACTTAGGCTGATTTCCTATCTTTGTGATTGTGACTTGTGCTATGATAAACATCCAGGTGCAGGTTTCTTTCTTGCAAACTGACTTCTACTTTGGATAGAAACCCAGTGGTGGAATAGCTGGATCAGATATTAGGTCTACTTTTAGTTCTTTGAGGACTCTTCAAACTGTTTTCTATAGCAGTGTTCTTCTTTCACTGCATCCAAGCCAACATCTGTTGTTACCGACTTTTTAATAATGGCCATTCTGACCAGGCTGGCATGATATCTTATTGTGGTTTTAATTGGCGTTTCTCTGATGATCAGTGATGTTGAGCATTTTCCATATGTATTTTGGCCATTTCTCTATCTTCTTTAGAAAAATGTCTGTTCATATCTTTTGCTCACTTCTGAAAGAGGTTATTTTTTTTCTTGCTGATTTATTTGAGTTCCTGATAGAGTCTGGGTCTTAGTCCTTTATCAGGTATGTAGCTTGCAAATATTTTGCCCATTCTGTAGGTTATCCATCTACTCTTTTACTGTGCAGAAACTTTTTAGTTGAATTAAGTTCCATTTGTTTATTTTTGCTTTTGTTGCATTTGCTTTTGAGGTCTTAGTTATGAATTCTTTGCCTAGATTAGTGTCTAGAGAAGTTTTTCTTAGATTTTCTTCTAGATTTTTTGTGGTAAACACTTTTGACTGAGTCACATGCCCATTCAAGTAGGTTCATTTAAGAGAGAAGAGTTTATTTTATTTAGTTAGTATCATGTGACACTAATACCCTATTACTTTTTTTACTCTATTAATATTTTTAATTTGAATTAAGGGCATTTTACTAAAGGCAATTAATTCATTATTTTACATGTTTATTTTATTTTTACCTCTTTATTTTAAAAACAAGTATAATTTTTAAATAAATGTACTAATAAACATAATAAAAGTTAATTAGATTTGTTATCTATGTACAAAAAATTAAAGTATTATATATGGCAATAATGCATACGTAAATGCTATATATATTATAGTATATAAACTGAGAGAGAATACTCACTTGAAATTGTTGAGTCCCTATTATATACCAGATACTGACTATTCCAGGGCATTACATGTGTTATTTGATTTACTTTTTTCTTCCTTTTTTTTTTTTTTTTCTTTTTTTAAGACAGAGTCTCACTCTGTTGGCCAGGCTAGAGGGCTATGGGGTCAGCCTAGCTCACGGCAACCTCAAACTCCTAGATTTAAGCAATCCTCCTGCATCAAACTCCTGAGTAGCTGGGACTATAGGTGCCCACTATGACATTTGGCTAATTTTTTTTTTTTTTTTTAAGCAGAGATGGGGTCTGGCTCTTGCTCAGGATGGTCTCAAACTCATGAACTTAAGAGATACCTCCTTCCTCAGCCTCCCGAAGAGCTAGGATTATAGGCATGAACCAGTGCTCCCAACTTAATTTAGTTCTTACAACAACTTCCCTTTAGGGTAAACATTCTTATCCCCATATCACACATGTGAAAACAGAGACCCTAAGAGGTTATATAATTGGCCAAAAGTCACATAGCTGCTAGGTGACAGAGCCTAGATTTAAGCTCGAGCTTTCTAATTCCAACAACTGTGAGTTCTTCCCATTACATCACACTGGCTACTTCAGAGTCAATTGCCATTATCGCTCTCCCAGTGTCAGACACAAAGCTGAGTTGTAGCACATGAGTCCTCCCCTTGTACATTTGTATGGACCAAGCATTTTCAACACTGTACTCTAATTCACAGAGTGAAAACAAAGCCCTGAGTTTGCTAATCCCAGGAGTCACCTGCTCAGTCCCAGCCAGGAGAGCATCACCTCACCCACGGGCACCTTTCAGTGATTTGCAGACTTATTGTAAAATACTCAAGGAGTCCTGGAATAGGGCAACTGTGCTATTAGCTTTAAAAAATAATGACTCATATACAAGGCTATTATTTGGAAATATTGAAATAAACTATAAAAAGGAATTCTAAAACCATTTAGAACACCAGATACTAATATTTGATGATACTATGGAGGTAATGGTATGTGCTTATGTTAAAACAAGCCTGCTTATCTTTCAGAGAGTCATATTAAATTTGTTACAGACGAAATGATACAGTGAGCTGGATTTGCTTTGAGATTACCCAAGAGTGGAGGGAGATAAATAAAACAAGATTGGACGTGTGCTATAATGGCTGAAGCCGAGCAATGGGATCTGGGGTTGCTCGTACCATCTTCTCAACATGTGCATTCCTTAATTAAAAAAAAAGTGGATATTAAGAATCATAGCTTTTAGAAAATAGAAAGACTTTGCCTTTGGGCAAGGACTGAAGGGGGAAGAGGGCTCAAGTGTGGGGAGAGGTAGACAGGGGCCATCGTTTTCCTTGTAAGCCCTGCAGTGCCATTGACTTTTCCCATTAGGTAAACATATTCATGTGAAAAAAAATAAATTTTGAAAGAAATGAGAAAGCAAAAGGTGCTCAGGTTTCCCAGCCCTCCCTGGACACGTCCCCAGTGGCAGACATCACTTATCAGCGTCAGCCTGATTTCTAGGAAAGCATCTGGAATCGTGGCGGTGCAGCCAGTCAGAAACAAGCCCCTCCAGGAGGATGAGGCCCACCACAGCGAGTGCCCACCTCACGCTCTGCCTGTGACTTGTTCACACAGTTTAAACAGGATCCTATCTGCCCAGAGTGCCTGTCCTCTGGTGCTCTACAGATGTCCAGGGCCCCAGAGCCTCCCCACAGGCCCAGGTAGGGCCATTGTTGCCCCCCGCTTGACCTCCACCCTCCTGAGCTGCTTCCATTCCTGCCCCAGCTCCCACTGAGCCAAAACCACCAGGCCTCCTTCAAGCGCTGCAATAACATTTTCCTATGAGGTGCTTTGCTGCAGACCGCAGAAAGCGATGAGTGCTAACAGATTCCAGTCTTGTGCAAAAGGAAAGTGGTAGAATTATATTCAGGTGGACTTGTGATGTGTGAGGGGCTTTTCCACATTTGGACAGAAGTGTGGTGCCGGTCAAGTCTTTCCCTGATGGGCAGAATCACAATTCCGGGAGTTGTAACTGCCTCCACATAAACTGGGGGTAATGGGCAGGGTCTGATACAGCCGACACTGGTGGCCATTTCTTTGGTAAGAAGACTTCAATGTTGTTCAGTGGCCCTTGGTCCCGTAAACCCAGACTGTTTCTATTCCCAGCCTTTTCCTAATGCAAGGGTCCTCAGCCATTCCCTTATCAGACTCTAACACCAAAGGTACAGGTGCTCTTCAATTCTTTCACTTGAGAGACTGGAGGATTTGATGCAGGAGGATTGCTTGAATCTAAGAGTTTGAGGTTGCTATGAGCTAGGCACATGAGACAAGGGGGAGGAAGAAACATATGCTGATTGTCTCTGTGGCCAGACACAGGTCTAAGATCTTCCTCTTATATCCCACCCATAAATCCTATGAATCAGGTTTTACAAATAAAAAATCTGAGACTCAAAGAGGTTGCAACTTTGCCCATGGTTACATAGCTACAAAGTGCAAGAATAGGATTTCATTTTAGGTCTTTCTGAATTCAAAAACCTTTGTTCTTCCCCAACACAATTCTCCAAAGAAATCTGTGCTCACTAGTGAGCCCCTCAGTGGCATGAAGTCAATCAAATAGAAAGTGTTTCCCACAGAGAAAGGGTTTGGAGACTGAACCTGTACTGCAGGCAGTGTCAGTCCCACTTGCAAAATCAGAATTTGCTTAGGAAACAAATCTCCACAGGTAGAAAGTACTTCTGTCTGCAGCAGCTCTGTTGTATCTATTCACATTCCTACTGCTCACTGTCTACGTAGATCATGACCAGGACCTTAGTGTGTGCTCTGTGGCCTGGGAAAAGTGAGCATTTTTGTGGCCTGACTTAAAGAGAAATAGCTGACAAATAAATCAAATAACCAACTAGAAGTTAACTGCATAATTAATATAAGTTTATTTGTCATCCATATGAGGCACTAAATTTTCAATACAGGCCTCTGGCTCATCTTATACATACCTAGTGCACTGAAACCCAAGTCCTAGGGTTGAAGTTCATTCTCAGCATGAATCTGATTACAACTCTGGGACGTGCCATTCACATATTCTGGCTGGACAGGCAGATAGGCCTATGCAGCTGTACAAGATAGCACCAACCTTGAGAGACTTCTCTCAGTACTGATAGAACATGCAGATAAAAGATTAGTAAAAAATAAAAATGACTGGAACATGATTACTCAACTTGACCTAATTGGCATATTTAGACAACCCCACCCAACACCTGAAGAATGCTTGTTCTTTCCATGTGCAATAAACCATTAAATGGCCCATAAAGTAAGTCTCAACAAATTTCTAAAGACTGAAATCAAAATGTCTTCTTTGATCATAGTAGCATTGAATGAGAAATCAATATAAGAAAGATAAATAGGAAGTCACCAAACATTTGAAAATTAAGAAACACACATTTAAATAACCCCTGGGTCCTTGAAGAAATCAAAATTGAAATGAGAAAATATTCTGAACCAAGTGAAAATACAGCAAATCAAAACTTATGGAATGTAGCTAAAGCAGTGCTTAAAGGGGTGCTCATAGAAGTAAATGTATTATTTTAAAAATACTAATAAATATGGGCGGCTCCTGTGGCTCAGTGAGTAGGGCGCCGGCCCCGTATACCGAAGGTGGCGGGTTCAAGCCCGGCCTCGGCCGAACTGCAAAACAAAAAAATAGCCAGGTGCTGTGGCGGGCGCCTGTAGTCCCAGCTACTAGGGAGGCTGAGGCAAGAGAATCGCTTAAGCCCAGGAGTTGGAGGTTGCTGTGAGCAGTGTGATGCCACGGCACTCTACCCAGGGCGATAAAGTGAGACTCTGTCTCTACAAAAAACAAAAAGAAATTCCAACCTTACACAAATTCCTCAAGAAAATAAAACAAATCTAGAAAATAAATAATGCCTCATTTCATGAAGCTAACAT
>CAUYON010107495.1:0-36312 GCA_963573935.1 Arctocebus calabarensis
TGGCACACACCAAGACCCCACCCCCCTTGCTCCTTCCCTCCTCTGTGTTTCTTGCTTGCTAGTAGGGCACCTCCCCATTCAAAAACCTGCACTGCTCTCTACAAACACTGCTGGCTGCAGACACCGGCCCTTCCCTTTTCAGGAGCCAGCACCATGTGCAAACCTCCCTGGTCTGGCCACTGCACTGCTACCTGGCTGCCCCCCTGCTCCTGTGCTGTCCCTCCACCTTACTGCCACCCAGCTTCTTAACCCCAGGAAGCCTGCCTCGGAGCAACGGGCCCACCATGGGCCTTACAAGGGTCCCACCATCTTCCTCATCTCTTTGGAGTCCTCATCTCAGCGTCTGTCCTTGCCAGGGCTGACCCGCTGGCTCCATGCTGCAGATGCCCTGCTCTCCCGCACACCCACTTGCCTGGCTCTGCCCCTGTGGTTGCCTGACTGTGCTTTCGGCTTCCTTATTTTGTTTTCAAGCATCTCCCCATATCCAGAAGGGAAGATGTCGGAGGCCAGGGAGCTTTGTTTTATGTAAGACCACGTCTCTAAGCCAGAACCAGGCTTGGAGCGCAGGAGTGCTCAGGGCACACTGCCGGATGAATGCACACATGTGCGTGAACGAACGAGCCCCCTTCACTGTCCTGTGCCAAGTCCTGACTGCTGATACCTTCTATGTTGGTGTCCAGGAGGCTCTCTGGCTGGCCAGGGCAGAGGCAGGGCTGGTAGTGCCATGTGCAGTTGGCCTCCTGTGTGTGCTGGATCTCCCCACTGCCTCCTGCCTGCGTGTGGGTGTTGTAGAAGTCACAGTAGATGGCTGCGAGGAAGGGCACCGTCAGTTGGGGGCCCCCACCCTGACTCAGGATGCAGAGTGGGGCAGACATGGGCACGGAAGGCTCAGGTTCTTCCGGCAGCCTCCCTCCAGGGCTGGGTGCAGGGACCAGAGCAGCCCTCCGGCTACCATTGTGGCCACCTGGAGGGTGGGGTAGTGGGTAGGGGAGGTCACTCACGGCAGAAAGTGGGAGTCCTCCAGTCCACGCACACGCCCTTATCCAAGCAGGCTTTAGCATAGGCGGCCACCGCGTCGCATAGACACTCACAGTCCCCGCCTGTGTCACACCCGCAGGCATCATGCACACAAGCCTCATAGTAGGGCAAGTGGTACACCTGTGGGACCAGCTGCCAGTTAGTGTTTGGCTTCCCTGTGATGGCCAGGTGTCAGGCTTTGTGGCCCCAGGGGTTGGATGTGTGGTGAGGCTTGGACAGAGGCTGGTTTGGGGGCTCAGTGCCTGGCCCCCTGTAAGTGTGTGCACGTGGCATCCCTCCCCCTAAAGACCCATAGTGGGGCGAGGCGTGCAGGCCACACTGCAGCCCCTCTGGCCCCTCCACACTTCCGTGCTGCATGCCAGTGGCCCCCACTGGCCTCAGCACTGGCTGGCGCTCCCTCCTCCCCAGTCCTCACAGCCCTGGAGGAGGTCCTGCGCTATCCTCATACCTCCTCCATAACCACTCAGCTTCCAGGGACTTGGACCACACAAAGTGTCTCCTGAGTGGGGCTGCAGTGCGCCAAACACCCCATGGTGCCCAGAAGGCGGTGGGGGACCCTCCTCTCCAGCAGCGAGTCTGGACCTCTCTACCACCTGTACCACCAGGTCCCTGGCCAGTCTGTGGCCCTGCCGTGGGAGGCCGTCTTCCTGCTTCCTCACCTGGGCTGGAGCATGGCCTGGCACCTTTGCCTAATGGCAGCAGCGCTCCCACAGTCAGGGACCCCTGCCTTGGGGCGTACCTTGCTGTGGCAGGATGCGAAAGTCTGACTGTTGATGATGCTGCACTTGCGCTCAGCCCAGGAGCGGCGGAAGGCGTTAAGGCTGCAGGGCTCCGCCAGGAAGCTCACGTCCCCACACAAGGGGCTCTCCTTCCATGAGTTCACGAACTCCAACTCGTTGGCGGCCACATATTTGCTGCGTGTTTCAAAGTCATCCTTCATGTTCCCATTGTAGTTGCCACACAAACCACAGAGGGCGTCCTGCAAGTAGGTGTGGGCGTCAGGGTGGGTTCCGTGGGCTGCCGGCTCCTGCCCCACCCGAGACCACGTGGGGCCCTGGGGTGGCAGGTACCTGGGAGGCACGGTCAATCTTGATGAAGATGGTCATGTGCTTGTTCCAGATGAGAGTCAGGCTGTACCTTCCTGGGATGCTGATGTCCAGAATGAGGTTCAGGGAGCTGGGCTTCACCCGCAGGTGCACGTGGGGGTCTTCCCCTGTGACTGTGCAGTTGCCATCCGCCAGCACAATGGACAGGCCCTGTGGAGCAGGGCCATCACAGGGCTGCCTCCCCCCTGCAGTCCCCTAGGCCACCTGCTGAGAGCCAGCTCTGGGCAGAAGTTTCTGGTGTGCATAGAAACAGGGCTGAGGGCTGAGGCTAAGGCTTCCCAGGTGCCTGCTTGGGGCAGGTCCAGCAGCCACTAGTCCTGGGCGTCAAGCCAGGACGTAGAGATGGTATCCCTCCCTCATTCTCCATCATGTGGGGCTGGTGGGGTGGGCCCTTCCACCCTTCCTGCCCTGTAAGGTCCCGCCCCACTGCTTACCCCTGAAAAGATCTTGATAGCCCGGGAACATGTGACCCCCGACCTCCCACAGATGACATTCTCCGTCAGGATTTTGAAAGTGGGCTGAGAATCATTGGTGCCACAGCCGTCCTGCAGGGAGGGTGTGCTGAGGAGGAGCCCTGGGGGCTGTCCCCTCTGGTCCTCTGCTCCCCACAGCCCTGGAGGTTACCTTGGCCAGTATGTACTCGCAGTTGCCGTCAAACACAAAGCGCTGGCCATCGAAAGTGACCACATGGCCCTCCCCGTATAGGGCGCAGGTAGATGGGCAGTGGGGGCTCTGCTGGCATGTCCACTTTCCTCTTGAGCAGGTGCTGCAGGGATGGTGGATATGTATGGGGCCTGCAGCCCTCCCCCACTCTGGACATTGGCCCTGGGTTTCCCAGGGGAACATCCGCACCTCCAGGGCTCCCCATGCCCAGGGCTCCCCACATCCAGGGCTCCAAACTCACAGAGCTCTGAACCCACGGGGCTCCTTCCGTCTAGGGCTCCCCACCCACAGGGCTCACCACGTCCAGGGCTTCCCATCCATGGGGCTCCCCACCCACAGGGCTTCCCAGCCATAGTGCTTCCCACTTCCAGGGTTCCCCACATCCAGGGCTTCCCACATCCAGGGCTCCCCATCCACAGGGCTTCCCACTCACAGGGCTCCCCACATCCAGGACTCCTCACCCCAAGGGCTCCCCACTTGCAGGGCTCCCACCCTCAAGGCTCTCCACCTCTGGGCTCAGGGCGCCTTGCCTGTGCCAGATGGCCCTGGGGTGGCTCAGGGTCTCCAGGGTGGGGCTTTGGCTCACCAAGTCCTGCAGTCAGTGTGGAGCTTGGCCCCCCCTGGGTAGGAGGTGCCTGCAAACTCACACGGGCACTCCTCGGGCGGCACACACTGCCCACTGGCATTCTCATAGAGCCCCTCTGCGCAGACGCAGCCGGGCTCACACTTGGTGGGCACCTGCAAGGAGGGCAGCCTCAGCTGCCACTGCCCCCAGTCATGGGTGCTTCTGGAACCCTGGCATCTCTCCTGCGCCCTCGTTCCCCTGCTCTGCCCCTCTGGGCTCCCCCAGGCACGCCCTGGCTAGATGGCCCCCCCACAGTGCTGTAGGTGCCCTTACACAGGGTGTGCCCGTGGCCAGCAGCTGGCATGTGGGGGCACATGCAGCTCCAAATTTGTTCTCTGAGGACTGGCTGCAGGACTGAAATGTCTTGAGGGCTGAGCAGGAAGCTGGGGAGAAGAGAGTACATGAATCATGCAGGCCCAAGGCTGCCTCCCATCCTGCCCTGCTAGCCTGTGCCTAATACTTACCGAAGAACATTTGTGGCCTCCCCGGACAGCTCAGCCGCCCACCTGTGCAGTGGCTACAGGGGAGAGACACAGTGAGCCCTGTGCCCTCCCTCTGGGGCTGCACTCCCTCCCCACCCCCGCCGCAAGCTGTCCCTTGCCCCCTCACCAAGCCACGCTGTCGATCACCATGGACTGCCCGGCCGGGATGAGCCTGCCGCCCTCCAGCACACAGGGGCACTGGGCCCTGCGCACACATTCGCCCCTGTGGTTCAGGTAGGTGCCCTCAGGGCAGTTGCAGCCATCCACAGGCACAGCGCTGGGCTGGCACTCCGCCGCGCGGTCTGACAGCGATAGGCAGGTACGACCGCAAGCCCGGCTGTCATAGCTGAACGTTCGGTTGCCCGAGCAAGGGATGGCTGTGAGGGGGCCTGAGAGTCAGGACCCTGGGGGGAGCCGGGGAGGGGCTTTGCTGCCCTGGGACCCTGCCTGTGCCCCCCGGACACTCACTGCAGTTGTCCACGCTGCTCCTCCAGCCCCAGAGCAGGACGCCCCGCGAGGAGCATGCGTGTGCGTAGCTGCCCAGTGCTGCGCAGATGTGGGGGAAGGTCTCCTCATAGTTGCAGGCCTCATATACGCACCTCTGCGGCAGAGTACTGACTGTGGGCTGGCCGAGGGGCCCCCACACCCCAGGATGTGTGGCCCCAGACCTTCCAGGATACTCTCAGGTGTCAGCTGCTCCAGCCTCCACTGCCACCCTCCCCATGCCCCCATAGGCCTCTACCTTGTAGAATGGTGTGGGGTTCACTGTGGCATGGCACCTCTCAAATACTTCACCCTTCCTCAGCAGCACTGAGCAGTGGGTCTCTGCACACACCTCTGGGGACAATAGTCCTGGCCGTCAGTGTCCCTTCCCCATTGCAGCCACACCCCTCCCAGGGACTCACTCTGGCTGCAGCAGGGTGGGCCACCACTCACTGTTGAGCTGGCTCATGGAGCAGGGGTCAGTCTCTCGCTCCTGTGCAGCCGGGCAGTTCCCCGCCCGCCAGGAATCCACAAAGAGTGAGGCAGTGCCCTCAGCGATGCCCACGCTGGTCATGAAGTCATCCGTTGTGTCCCCGTTGAAGTTGCCACACAGCCCTGAGCAGGCCAGGCTGTGAGGGTGGCCCAGGCCAGCCCTGCCTCTGCCCATTCCAGCCCCATAGTTCCTGTCCTCCCTCTAACTGAACCCCAGGTGAGAGGCCACTGCTGGCCCCACATACCATATTCCTAGGGACTCCCTGGATATAGAGGGTCAATTTGAGCCTCTCTTGGGCCCTTTCTCCTCCCCTGGTCAAGGCTGGGCCCAGTGGGGCTGACCAGTAGGGCAGGGCTTACCTCTGGTATGGCCTCTGAATTGGGACCCAACGGTGACATACACCTGGAAGATGGGCTGTAGTTGGACCACAAGCTCCAGCCCAAAGGTAGTAGCCATCTGGAGGTGGGTGGACGTCTGCCTGAAGACTGTGATGTTGCCTGTGGGGACATAGTGCTCAGGGGCCACATCCTCCCATCGTGTCAACTTGGGGGGCTGGGAAGTCTGGGTCTGGGCTTTCATCTTCTCACACCCTTGCCCCTTCTTGAAGGCTACTGCCCCCTGCTCCCTGCTGCCTCCCACTCCTGGAGCCTGGTTTTTGAGAACATACGAGTCTGGTACGGCAGCCACTTGGGGTCTTCGTTGTTGGTGATCACCCCATCCTGGGAGATCACGATTTTGACCTGGAGGAGAGTGGCTTGAGTCAGGGACTGGGTGGAGGAGGCAGGGCCCTGCTGGCAGGAGCCTTGGGACACTGCATGGCGGCCTTACCTGCTTGGAAAGGTAGATGACTGCGGACAGGGAGGTCTCTGAGTGCGAGTACCCAGACTTGTCATACACAGCCATGAGGGTGCCCTCATCGGGGAGCTGGGGACTCTGTGGAGTGGAGGGGTAGGCTCAGGCACTGGGGAGTGAGGGTATATCCTCCCTGGCAGCCTGGGGGCTCTGCCTACCTGGAGAAGGATGTAGGTGCAGCTGCCGTGGAAGCGGTAGGGCCTGGCGTCAAAGGTCGTAACAAAGGAGCCACCTTCCAAGGAGCAGTGGCCAGGGCACGGGTGCTCTGTGCATGTCCAGCGGGCCGAGATGCACTGGCTACAGGGGATGGGGGTGACCCAGGGGTGAGTGGTGCCCCTGGGCTGGAACACCCCTTCCCACAGGGCTAATGCCCCCCCACTCACCAGGTGCGGCAGGCAGTGGTGATGATGTCCCCAGGGGCATAGACGGCCCCATTGAGCACGCAGGGGCACTGGGCGACTGGCACACAGGTGTGGTTTGTGGACAGGTCATTGAGAACCGTACCTATGGGAGTGGTTTCCTGAGCTCACTGGGACCAGTGCCACCAAGAGGCTTCTGGGTAGCTCTCTTGAGTCTGTGTGGGACTTCTCACTCTGGCCCCTTTCTGTCTGTATAGCTGCCATGCCATGTCCTGTGTGGGTCACCCCTCGCACCAAGTGCCCAGGCCCAGCCACCCTCCCTGTGAGGGGCAGCCCCAGCAGGTGACATGGACATGTAATGTCCCTCAAGTCAGCCCTGCCCTCTACCCCTTCTGGCAACTCTCAGCCCCTGGTGGACACCGCCTCACTCCCATGGGATTTTATGTGTGGTTATGGGTCCTGAGGCCTGAGAATTTGTGGCAGGACTCTAACCCAACCCCTGCCCGGCATTGTCTGAGATGAGCTGGTCAGTGGAGCAGGGTGGGTGCTGGCCAAACCTCACCTTCCGGACAGAAGCAGCCAAAGGTGCAGAAGCTAGAGCAGTGGTGCTGAGGGTTGGAACAGGTCCGGACACAGGCCGATCCACACTCCTGGTATACCTGGCCGGCCGGACACGAGCCCACGGCTGCGGCACACGCAGCTTCAGTTAGGGCCCCAACCCTGCCCCATGGAGGCCCAGGCCCTTCTGCCTCCCACAAATGCCAGGGTGTCCTCCCTTGTGGATGAGGGTGGATGTGGGCATCACATCAGGTTGGGGGACTGGGAGGTCTAGGTCTGGGCCTTCAGCTTTTCACACCTTTTCCCCTTCTTGAGACTCACCGCAGAGTCCAGGGCGCCGCCAGCTGCGGACAGGCTGACCAGCCATGCTGCACTGGCGGGAGTATTCTGACAGTGTGGCACAGTTGCTGTCCTGGTGACCTGGCTGGGTGGCTGCGGCCATGTCAGCCTGGCAGCTCAGCACGAATGGGCCCTTGGGTACGTTGCACTCAGGGGACACCATTGCCAGCAATTGGGTGCAGATCTGGGCCTGGCAGAGGGCCACTCAGGGTCATGGGGGGGGGTCAAGGCCACACACCACACCATGCCATCACCCGAGCAGGGGACGTTTGTGATTGTGGGGCCCTGTTGGCCTAGAGACCCTGTTAGACCCTTTGGGTCTCCCCACTATGGCCCCTGGTGGCCCAGCCAGCTCACGTACATGCTTAGTCTGCTGGACAGGGAGCCTGGGGACGGCCTCATAAGCACAGATCTCATTGGGGTCATCCAGCTTCTGCAGGGCAGCGTACTTATGGGGTTCCAGGAGTTTGCCTAGGGGTACAGGATGGGGAGAGGCTGCACCAGGGGTCCTGGCCACAGGGGGGCTGGGGCCTCCCTGCCCTGCCCTGTCCCACCTACCTTCCTCACTCAGAAACTCGTTAGCCATCTTCCCGTCAAAGTTCCCACATAGCCCACACATATGGCCCATGTACTTCCTCTCCACCAGGACCTGTGGGTGAAGCAGCACTGCTGGGCGTCAGGGCAGGGGTCCCTACACTCCACTGTCCAGGCTTCTCACTCTTTTTTTTTTTTTTTTTTGTAGAGCCAGAGTCTCACTCTATCGCCCTCGGTAGAGTGCCGTGACGTCACACAGCTCACAGCAACCTCCAACTCCTGGGCTTAGCCGATTCTCTTGCCTCAGCCTCCTGAGTAGCTGGGACCACAGGCGCTCGCCAAAATGCCCAGCTAAGAGGCTGCTCACTCTTGATCCCTGGCCTAGACCTCCCAGGCCCAGAGCCCCTGCTGTCCACCCTCCCTGCTCCTCCTCAGCAACTCCTTTTCTTGGCACACACCCTGTTTTCTCAAGTGGAAAAACTGAATGACCAACAGAGCCTGGTCAGCCCTGGCCCAGGACGGCAGCCAAGGGTCAGCACTGCTTTGAGATTTGGTTGCCTACAGGTTAGGCCTGCAGCAGGGGCTGGTACTTGCTGGGACTCCTATGGGGGGCAGCGCACCGTGAGGTGGGCATCTGGGCCCCACAGCACTTCCAGCTCCAGCTCCAGCTGCTTGGCCACCAGACGCACACTCTGACCGAAGGGCGTGATCTGGAGCCCGTTGCTGGTGTGGGGCAGGCTGATGACCCTGTGGGACAGAGCAGTGAGTGGCTGCCCCTCCGCCCCTTGGTCTCTGGTTGTCTACCCGGTCCACCTGGCCTACCCAATGTCCTTGACAGAGATGGTCGCCTTGTTCACAGTGATGACAGAGGACCCCAGCTCCACGATGATCCGGGAGATGTTCCCATCCAGCCCTCGCCGCAGCTGGACGCTGAAGGTGGGGGAGGCGTCCTTGCAGGTGGCCGTGAAGATATAGTTACACGTCCCCAAGAAGTCATATACATGGCGGTCGAAAGTGGAAAAGTGGCTGGTGCCCCATGTGGAGCACTGGCCCTTGTCCGGGTCTGTGGAGAGTGGCACAGACTCAGGACCCTGAGCAGGCAGGGCCAGGCTAGGTCCTGGGATCATGTGCTGGGTTAGGCCCAGCCTCCTCGCCCCACGCCCCCTGGCAGAGTGCACACACCCTTGGGGGAGCCCAGGCTGCCTTGTTGGGGCCTGTAGCATTGTCTGCCCCAGTGTTGTAGGACTTGGAGCTCTAGCCCGGAGTCCCCCACCTCAGCAGGGTTGGGCCAGGCAGCAGGTCACTTGTCTTCCTGGGCAGGGGCCCTTGTGCACAGTGAAGTGTGGCTCTTCCCTAAGAGAATCTCTCTCGTGGAAACCCCAGAGTATGGGTACCCAAGGCTCACAGCACACAGCAACCTTGTACTCGTGTGTGTATAGCGAGTGTACTCGTGTGTGTGTGTGTGTGTCTGTCTGGGGGTGGCCTGGGGACTGGATCCTCCTTTGTGCACACTGGACTTGAGTACTCCAGGCAGCAGGGATGGTGGCCTTGGTCTCACTCACCTATCTGTGGAGAGCCCTCTGGCCTCCAGAGGCCTGGGCTAGCAAAGAGGGTGTTGTCCAGACCTATGTGGACAGGGCCCGTGGTCAGTCATCTCTGATGACTCCACGTACCTCGGCTCAAGGGACATCTGCCTCGGAGCTCCTGTCCTGCCATGGGCTAGAAACGGAGCACTCAGCTTGAGAGGAGGGTATGTAACCGTGAGTACCAGGTTCTGAGCCAGGGCTCTTCACATACGCTGGCTCCTCTCTGTGTCCACGGCCATCTCCTCTCTCTCTCCTTCTAGTGCTAGCATAGTGTGTCTGTGTGCAGCTCCTTTTCTGTACCTGTCACCAGGCCAGGTGCAGAAGTACACAGCAAAGGACCACTGCAGGGACCCACACTCGTAGGGAGAATGTACACAGCATGCACACACTGGGAAGCAGATTTCATGCAGCATGTGCAGTGCACACATACTAGGCAGGCAGAGTGCACACAGATGCACCCCACAGGAAGGCAGAGTGCATGCAGCATGTGCTCACACACTGGGCAGGCAGAGTGCACACAGCATGAAAACACACTGGGTGGGTAGAGTGCACACAGTATGTACGCACACACTGGGTGGGTAGAGTGCACATGGTATGAAAAGATATGAAAAGGCTGAGGACACACCCCAGGAAGGCAGAATGCACACAGTGTGTGTATGAACACACAGATCCAGGAGCAGCAGCCACAACATGCACATGTGGTGGGTGGGCTTTACCGTGCATGAGGTAGGGCTGGGCCATTGGGGATGCGAGGGCCTATCTGAGAAGATGGCATGTGAGCAGGTCCATTGCTCAGGCAGGCAGTTAGGAGGGGCCCCCGAAGGATCCCTGGGAAAGCAAGGCTGCTGGAGGGTCCTGAGATGCTGGCTTCCTTGGCCCCCTCTGGCATGCTTGTCTGTTTACTGTGCTCTGATCTCTGGATGTACCAGAACCCCAACTGTGGGACACTCAGCTTGTGGGCAAGGAGAGAGGAGGCTGGGATACTTGGGGCAGTGCTGGTACGAAAGGCTGAGGACTGAGTGTGAGCCACCCAGTCTCCCTGTGGGGCCCACTCCTCATGGCTGCTCTTGCTATTCTCCTGCCTGGCAACCTTAAGAGACTCTTGTGATCAGCCCAGGACTATGGTGACCATTGACCAGAGAAATGACAGGGTGACTGCAGGGTGATGCCCCTGTTCCCACACTCCATTCCTCACCCCAGGGAGGCTTTTCCCATCTTCTCCACCCTGACCACTGTCCCTGTAGCTCCCTAGGCCCACAGTGCTGGGTCTTGGCAGGCAGGTGACCAGGGCCTATGGTCTCTCCAGACCCCTCTTGGGCCTTGACACTTGTCTTGCCTACTGGTTAGCTGTGTGTGCCTGGTACGCCCCTCAAGATGCATTCAGAAGGGTCCGTTCCTGTCTACATCCCAGCTGTGGCCCCCTTTAGCGCTGATCACTGGTGACTCTGAGCAACATGGGGGCAGGAGCTTGTGGTGTTCCAGTGACTGGGAAGGCTGGTGGCCTTGGCCGTGTGGGACATATTTGGCTGTGGTCCCTTTGACCTTGAGATCACTTTCTGCTTGGCTGCACCTGGCTTATACCCATCCTCTTCAGGGTCCCAGCAGGCAGCATGGTCCCCAGCCACTGGCCTTTCCTTACAGGGGTGGTCTGCCGGGCTCAGGAGGCCCTATGGAGGGCCTGCCACACAGGTCCTGGTCATCTGCCTGCCAGTGCCCACGGGGCCTTGTGGCACCTGGGTCTGGGTGCCATGTCTGGGCTCTGGTCAGGGAGTGGGGGAGGATGGGAGAGTCCTGGCCAGTCTCCCTTGGGTCAGACCCTCTATGATTCAGTTTCCTCACCTTTCAGATGGCCCTTGGGGGCCACTCCAGTGGTGCAGACACCACAGGCGCTGGTCCGTGTGTCTGACTCCACTGCCCCCCAGGGACTTTACTGGTCTGTCACACCCCAGGGGGACCCCATCCCCTGAGTTCTTTCTCATCCTCTGGGGTCTGTTTGAACAATGACCCCCCCCCCCAGTCTCAGAGGAGGCTCTTTTGAAGGTGCTCATGTGGCCGACCACATCACTGTCCCTCCTGCTGGGGACTAGCTGTGCTACCTTGACCCTGACCCATGGGCCTTGGGACTGGGCTCGTTCACCACCCCCGGTTATTCTCAGCCCCTAGATGGCCACGAGGCACTGGTCACTTGCTGTTCCTTCTGCACGCTTGGCGGCCCAGCCCACCCCTGCCCTTTTGCGTGAACATCTGCTGGGGCCTCCCCCACCCACCTGAGCGGCTGTGGGTCCAGGCCCTGAACTCCCCCCAAACTTGGTTGTCCCCACTCAACCCTCCCCCTGCCTGGCTACAGTCTGGGACCCAGGGACCAAGTCCCCACTCTTCCCCTCCCACTCATGCCTGGCATGTGGAGCAGGACAGGAGTCCCAAGCAGGGGGCTCCAGGGGGGTTTCTGCAAGGCTCCAGGCGCCTCTGTCAGCAAGAAGAGGCTCTAGGCTCCACCCAGCAGGACCCCTTGGGGCTGGCTCCTTCAGAGTGGGGCTCCTGGGAGGGTCACTGGTCTGTGACTCTGCTGGAGACCTGGGCCTTGGCCAGGTGAGACCGTCATGGGGCCTGGCCCTGTCTCCGCCTCCCATCCGTCAGTGTCCACATGGTAGCCTGAGGTGGTGAGGCGAGAAGGCCTGGAGACTTTCCCACGCACAGGGGCCCTGGGACATGCTGGGGTGTCTGGCGCCCCTGGGGTATGACCTGAGGCCCCCACTCACCAGCGCTGAGCTGGGCTCCCCCGCTGGACAGCAGCAGTAGCAGAAGCAGCCGCCCAGGCGCGAGCATGGTGTCACCCGCGTGGAGAAGACGGCTCGGTGAGACACGGCCTGCCGTGGCTGGGTCTGGGCGGTCTTGCTGTGGCCACCTGTGCAGCTAGAGTAGCCAGCCCCAGACGCCTTAAATAGGGGTAGCCGGCCCTGCCCCTGCCGCACCCACCCGTGCCCCACGCGCCAGCCCTGTAATCGTCACCACCATCCAGTGCAGCAGTGGCCAAACAGGATCTCAGGCTCTGTTTTATCAGGACTTGGGCTTCTCTGGAAAATTCTGCAGTGGAAACGGCCCCATTATCACCTATTCCCAGTGGGGGCTGACACACCCTTGAGGGTCCTGCAAACATCTCCCAGGTCTGGCTGTCCTGCCTAGGCCCTCCCCACTGCTGGTCAGCCACATGCCTTGGGAACTAAGATGGGCTTGTCCCAGGCTGATGGGAGCTGCCCACAACCTTAACCTTGAGTTCTCTGTCTGGAGGATCCTGCTAGAGGGGCCCTGGGGAGAAGGGGCGTGTGGACTCAGACAGGCCCCCTGAAGGCCTGAGAAGCTGCCTGAGGATATGCTCATGTCTTTGTGGACCCCAGGGTCCTAAGCTGGCCAGCTTCTTCCTGAAGACCCCTCCATAGCCTTCCTCCTGGGAGACACAAGGGTGGGAGACCCTGCTGGCGGCCGCCCCCACTGATGAGAAGACACTCCCGGCTGCTGTTTTCTGCTCCCCCACAGTTCCCAGTGGCCCAGTCAGTCTCTGTCCCCCAGAGCATCTCTGGGGGGCATTGGTTCTTATCCCCCCTTCAGGCAGAGAAGCAGGGTGGTCACCCACAACCAGCTGGAGAATGGGGCACCTGTGGGCAACCTCGGGGGGGGCGGGCAGGTAGGCCTTGAGGGCCCAGGGCAAAGGTTGGGAGTGCAGGCATCTGGGGACCCTCTTGCACAGGGCTTCCCTCTCCCAAGAGGGGCCTGGTTTACCCCTCAAGAGTCAGGATGGCAGATTCCCTATGGCAGCACTGGGCCAGCTTGAGGCTGTTCCCACCACAGATTTGGCATCTGCCACCTGAGGTTGGTCAGGGCCTGCCCACACCCTCCTCCGTGCTGCCCTCCCCTACTGCCCGCTGTCCCAGGAGGCCCCAGGCCTGGGACTGCCCCCACCTCCTCCCAGGAGAGGACCCCCACCAGGCACATGTGACAAATGTGGTCAGTGTCGCATATTTTGCCTTAAATCAACTTTAGTTTTAATGGGAAATTGTTTTAAATTAGGAGACATTAAATTGTTTGGATGGAAAATGGCTCTAAGTGTGCTGCCAGACGGGGCCCGAGGCCAGGTTGGGAGGTAGAAGCCTGGATACCTTCCTCCTACTGCACTCTGTGCGGTCAGCCATCCCTGCTGTTCAGGTGAGAGACTGAGGCCAGTGCAAGTGTGGGGTGTGGACCTGGTGTGAAGTGGGGGCCTGGGCCAGGGTCTTAGGGCCCCTCCCTGGAAAGTAGCCTGGCTAGCACCCCTTCCTGAGTGGGGTCACTGTACCCGGCAGCCAGGGCCCAAAGGGGCCTCAAGACCCCAGTGACGGGGCCAAGATCCCAGTGGCCCAGCTTGTCTCTCTGTGTCCTTTGCCGTGGGGCAACTGTGGGGGTCTCCCCTGGCCCTCAGAGAGCTCAGGCTCTCACCCGGGGGCTGTAAATGGGGAAAGTAGGCTACCGAGCCTTTAATTTCCCAGCTTGAAATGATTGGGAACCCCTGTCCCCCTGTCTGAAGAGCAGCTGTGGCTGTGATGCTCAGCACGGAGGCCTGATGTTATCCCAAAGTTGGGGGACCCCTGTAGCATGACGGATGCAGGTATGGCTTTGTGCCCCGGCCTGCAGTGGACTAGCCCATTGGTGTGAGCATGTGGGTGTGTGCACGCACACTTCTGCGAGTGTGCTTGCACGTGCTCACAGGTGTGTGTGTTTGTGTGTGAGACATGCTTAGACTCAGCTTGAGTTTCTTGCGAAAGCTGGACGTCCTACTATCTGTCATCTCCATGGCTCTGGGCAGTCCAGGGCTGCTGCATGCCCCGGTGGTCAGCAGGCGGCTCTGGCTGCCGGGGCTATGGGCCTCACCCTCCCAGGGCACTTGCTTGGTGGGAAGGCCCTGAAGAATGGCATATTGTCCCTCGACCTAGAAGCCTTGAATGAGTTGAGTAAACGGGAGATAAGCATGGGAGGCCCACTGTTCCGGAGTGGTCTTGGCAACTGGAGCCACATCCTACCGGTGGACCTTGGAAAGTGGAATCTACGGCTGCACAAGTGGGCAATTGTTCACTCTCAGGCCCAGCTAGGACCTGCTCTCCACGTCCTTCTGTGTGGCTGGGCCCTGAACAGTGGGCCCTCAGGTCCCCAGGGCGGCCTGGGCCCCGGGCCTAAGGTCCAAGAAAAGGGGCTGGGATCCAGCTTCCTGGCAGAACTGTGAGAGTGGCTCTGTTCCTTAGGCCACTGCTCCCTGGACAGCCCTGAGTGGACTTTTACTTTGGGTCAAGGGCCTGGATGAGGATGTTGGTGTTTACCCCTGGCAGGTGCCCCCAGAAGACTCTGGAATAGGCTGGAGGCTTGGCTCCTTGGAGGTGCCAGTGTGGACCCACTGGTGGCCCCTGGTCTAGCCCCTGGGCCCTGCCTTGGCCAGGTGTGACGTCCTCTGGGGGAGAACAGGTGAGACTGGAAACTAGGAAGATCTCAACATCAGGGGTGGGGATTCCCCCAGCCTGGACAGCTGCCACCTCCCATCCGTACAACAGGCCCAGCTGAGGCCAGTGGATCCTGTCATGTCCAGCAGTGGCCAGAGTGAATATCACTGCTAGGGGTCACAGCAGGAAGGGGCATAGGACCCTGGGCTGAGGCCCGCCTGCCCCCCCCCCCAAGGCCCTGTGTGGTGGGAGTGGTGGCCACCTTTGACCACTGCAGGGTCCTGGTGTCATTGGTGATGGCCCACTGCATGCCAGCCTGTCTCCCCCAGGCCCTGAGCATATTGTGACTGTTACTCCCTGTCCACCTTCCTCAGTGGCTGGTAGCCACCCCTCTCCAGCACTGCCCTGGCCCTCTGGCCTCTGTCCCCCTCCCCTGCCAACTCCTGCTTCCCCGCTGGCCTTTGCTGCCCCTCACTGGGGCTGCTGGCCTGCCCTGTGGAGATAACACACGTACCCCAGGTGAGGGGCCTGGAGAGGTGGATATGGACCGCAGGGGCCATTGGGGGGCCACCAGCACAGCCCCTCCTCAATGGGGTCCTCCTCGGGCCCTGTCCAGCAGAGCTCATAGGGCCTGGGGCTGCCCAGGGACCCCAGCCATCTGCACTTTCAGCCTTGGCCCCTTGGTGCCTGGGCCAGAGTTTGGGGGTGGCACTGTCCCTCCCCTGATTCTGGGATTCTCCTACCTTCCCCCTGGACTCAGCCCCTCCACCCCTTTGCTGACTGCTGCCCACAGCCCCATTGTGTGGGGTAGTGGATGGAATGCTATATCTGTGAGGAGCCCAAAAGGGCCTCTGGGCCCAGAGTACCCTGCGTCTGTGGCCTGGCCTCAGCCCAGGGCAGGGTGAGGATAGACTAGAGGTCTGCTGATGGAGGCTGGTGTCTGCCTAGGCTGAGTAGAAACGTGTTCTGGGATGGGCCAGGTGCTCACTGCCTACCCTCTCCAGCCTGGGGCCAACTACCCTTTTGGTCCACTATGCCCCATGTTGGGGTGGCAGGAGCAGGTGTGTTCCAGCCTGGGAGGGATAGGTGTCAGCACAAACACTCACCCACCACCCAGAACCCCTGTAGGAGGGGGCTTGGCCCAGCCACTCCTCAGTAGGTGGGAACTTAGCTAGGGCAGCACCAAGAAGTGCCCCCCAGGAGTTCCCACACCCACACCTGCTTTGGGCACCCCAAATGCTTCCTCCTCACACCCTTTTCCCACCACCGAGCCCTCCTGGGCAGCTCTGGGCAAATGCTGGGAAGTGGCTCTACCCCCACCAGCCGAGGGGCTGACCAGGATCCTGAGGCCTGGCTCCACCCCCCACATCCTGGGGGAAATGTCTACACAATCCACGCTTCTAGGTCTGAATCCAAGGGTGCCCCCAGCCAAAAAGCTGCAGGGCGTGGCCACGGGGCCACAGTGGCCTGAGTGTCCAGCTCCAGCTAGGTCCGGCCAACTGCCCTGCCCGAGCCCTGGAGCTGATTATCAGCGGATGTTGAATGAAAAGCAAACAGATAAGATTGCTGGGGATATGGGGCTAGGGCTCCCTGGGGTGCCCCTGGCAGGTAGCAGGGTGAAGCACCACACCGCCTGGGCAGGGGTTATCTGGGTACCTGCTGCCTTCCTGGCCAGTGGCTAGTGGGTTGGCGCTTTCACCCTCCCAAGCTGCAGATCAGAGGGCTTTTAGGAGGACAGGACCCTAAAGCTGGCCATCAGGAGGGCTGGCCATGCTGAGAGAAGGCTGGATGGAGACAAGACCTCCCCTGAGGAGTCCTCTTGTCGTAGGACAGGACCTGGGGAGATCTTGGGGACCCCACAGGGCTTCTGGGGGTTAGGGAGGGGCCAGGACCCCCAGGGGCAGAGGGGCTGAGGGTCTGACTGCAGGACTGGGGGCTGGGAGGGGCATTGCCTGGCAGGCTGCTTCACAGAAGGAATAGTTTGCTGCTGGCTCTGCTAGCAGGAGGGGAGAAGACATACTTGACCGCTGTGGGCCACAGATCCTGTGGGGAATGTGGAGAATTTGGCTTTTTCCCCAGAAAAGCTCCAGGTGCTGCAGTCAGACTAGGGGCTCTCAGGACCTCAAATCCTTTACCCAGGTTAAATTGGGTCATTTGCTTGCTTAGTTCTCAGTTTGGGGAGCTCTTTATCTGTCCCAAATTCAAGCCCTCAGTTATATAGAGGCTTTGCAGAGATTGCTGTCTCTGCACCCTGTCTGTTTACTGTCATAATAGTGTCAGAAGGAGACACTAATCGGTATTAAAACTTGTGCTCAAAAGAGCAGCAGTTAATGTTGACAAAGTTGAACGTATTAATTTTTCTTTTATAGATCATGCTTTTAGTGTTGTATCAAAGAACTCTTGCCCAACTCCAGGTCATAAAAATTTTTATCACTATAAAATGACCTTTTTAAAAAATAAAACAAGATACTAGATGCACATAGTTTTGGGGTACCTGTGATAATTTAATATATTCATGTAATTTGTAAAGATCAAATCATTGTACTTGGGATGTCAACACCTAAAATACTTGTCTTTTATTTATGCTGGAACTATTTGAATTCTTTACTTGCAGCTATTTTGAAACACACAGTGGATTATTGTAAATCGTAGTCATCCTACTGATCTAACACTAGATCTTGCTTCTTCTATCAAACCATATGTGACGTGACCTTCTTGGCTCAGTGCCTGTAGTACAGTGGTTACAGAGCTGGCCACATGCACTGAGGCTGGTGGGTTCGAACCCAGGCTAGACCAGCTGAACTACAATGGTAATTGCAATAAAAAAATGTCCAGGTATTGTGGCAGGTGCCTGTAGTCTCAGCTACTTGGGAGGCTGAGGCAAGAGAGTTGCTTAAGCCCAACAGTTTGAGGCTGCCATGAGCTGTGACGCCACAGCACTCTACCAAGAGTGACATAGTAAGACTCTGTCTCAAAAAAAAAAAAAAACAACAACAACAAAAAAGTGACCTTCTTTATCCTTGACAATGTTCCTTGCTCTGAAATCTATCTTATCTGATATTAATATTGCCCTCAATCTTTCCTTCTGTGTGTCATCATGGAGTGTCTTTCTCTACCCTTTTTCTTTGAGTAACTTATTTGTGCCTTTTATATTTATAGCATCTTTGGACAGCTTATACAACGAGCTTGCTTTTTAACTAAGTGTGTCGAGTGTTTCAGCGACTGCACCTGACATGGTCCCTGTGTGGTGGTGTCAACCTGCCACCCTGCCGCTGGGTTGTTCCGGCCGTCTGCTGTTGGTGCCCCCTTTCCTTGCTTCTCCCTTCTTTCAGACTGAGCACTGTCTCGTGATTCAGTTTTATCTCCCTTGCCTGTTTATTTGCTACAACTCTTTGTTTTATTTTAGCAGTCGCCTTTGGGTTTAAAGCACCTGTTGATTCATTATGTGTGGAGTGATGTCATGACACTTCACATGCAGGGCAAGATTCTCATGATGCCTTCCCCGGCCTCCTGCTGTCTTTCCATCCACTTTACTTCTGCATGTGCTGTGGACATCATACTACCCTGTTACTATTTTTGTTTGACCAGTTATCTTCTAAAGAGGCTTAAGTGATATGTAACACATCCTGCACACTTACCTACGTTGTTGCTTTGTACAGGCCCATTTTTCCATCTGGTACACTTCCCAAATGGAAGGACTTGCATTAGCACTTCTACATAATGTACAGGCAATCGTTATTTGTCGGAAAGTATCTCCATTTTGCCTTGTTTTTCTGGGACGATCGTTTCCTTTAGTGCTTCAAGGTGCTGCCCCACTGTTCGCTCACCAGCTGTCATCTCTTCGTAGTACACCCTAACTCTTTTAAGACTGAGCAATTTGTTTATGACTCAGCGTCACCTCAAGTGTTGTTTTCTTCATGTTTCTTGTGCTTCAGCACCTTGCATCTGCAGGTTTCTAGTTTCTGTCAGATTTGAGCACACTCTGGCTATTATTTCTTCACGTTCTCCTGTCCATCTCTTCTTTTGTGATCCACTGCCACGCGTCTGTGTGCTGAAGTCCTTCCACCCACTGCTGCTGGTGAGCTATTTATTCCTTTCATCTCTCCACCTTTCATTTCTGTGGCTGTGTCTGCAAAGTCGCCGCTCTTTCTCCCACAGTGCCCAGTCTGCTAGGAACCTGTGCAGTGTGTTTTCAACTCATACACGGTTGCTTTTTATCTCTCTCTCTCTTTTGTTTGTTTTTGAGACAGAGTCTCATTTTGTTGCCCTGGGTAGAGTGCTGTGATGTCACAGCTCACAGCAACCTCAAACTCTTGGGCTCCAGGGATTCTCTTGCCTCCACCTCCTGAGTAGCTGGGGCTATAGGTGCCTGCCACAACGCCTGGCTATTTTTAGAGATGGGGTCTCGCTCTTGCTTAGGCTGATCTTGAACTCCTGAGCTCAGGTGATCTGCCCACTTTGACCTCCCAGAGTGCTGGGATTACAGGCATGAGCTATTCATTGTGCCTTGCCTCTCTTTCTGTTTTTTTGAGTCTCAGTCTGTTGCCCAGGCTGTGGTGTAGTGGTATGATCATAGCCTATTGTAACCTCGATCTTCTGGATGCAAATGATCCTCCTGTCTCAGCGTCCTGAGTAGCTGGGACTATGGGTGCTGACCAAGCTCAGCAAATTTTTTTTTTTTTTTTTGAGACAAAGCCTCAAGCTGTACCCTGGATAGAGCGCTGTGGCATCACAGCTCACAGCAACCTCCAATTCCTGGGCTCAAGCGAGTCTCCTGCCTCCGCCTCCCAAGTAGCTGGGACTACAGGTGCCGGCCACAACGCCTGGCCATTTTTTGGTTGCAGCCGTCATTGTTGTTTGGCGGGCCCAGGCTGGATTCGAACCCGCCAGCTCAGGTGTACGTGACTGACGCTTTAGCTCATTGAGCCACAGGCGCCGAGCCAGCAAATTTTAATTTTTTTTTTTTTTTTGTAGAGACAGGGTCTTGCTGTGTGTGTTTCCCAGGCTGGTCTAAAACTCCTGGCTTCAAGGGATCCTCCTGAATTGGCCTGCATTTTATCTCTAGAAATTTAAAAAGAATTGGGTCTTTTTTTTTTTTTTTTAACAACTTCTCTGTCTCTGCTTAATATGCAATCTTTCCTGTACACATAGGTTTTCATCACATGGAATACAGCTGTAACAACTGTTTTAATGTCCTTATCTGCTAATTCTAACATCTGCATTGGTTTTTTTTGGTTTCAATTAATTGATTTTTCTCCTGATTATGGATGGAATTATCCTTTCCCTTTTTCCCGCCTGATACTTTTTGAATGAATGCCAGATATTGTGAATTTTACCTTGACGGATATGTTTTTGTTTCTATCAATGTTCTGGAGCCTTGTCCGGAGTACAGTGGAGGTGCTAGAAATAGTTTGCTTCTTTGGGGCTTGCTTTTGTGACGTGTTGGGTGGGATTGCAGGGTGCCCGGTCCAGGGCAGATGGTCCCTGGGGATCACTCTGGCTTTTGCACCAGGGCTTATGAGTTGTGCTGTTCCTTGGTGGCTGGTGAAGGGCTTTCTTCCCAGCCTTGAGAGTACTCCAGCTGCTGTCCCCCCTAATCCTTGCAGGCCGTTCCTTCCCAGCCCTCTAGGCATGTGCTGACTACGCCCCTGTCCCCTGTCCAGCTTCCTTGGTCTCCTGGGCTCTCTGCTGAGCTCCTCTTGGCTCATTGTTCTGGCAAGTCTTGAGGGGTGACTGAGACACATAGGGCTCTGCTCATGTGTTTCCTGTCTGCTGTGGACTGAACATCTGTCTCCCCGAATTCATATACTGAAATCTTAGCCCCCAAGGTGTATTAGAAGGTGGGAACTTTGGGAGGTGACTAGGTTACAGGTGGGGCCCTCCTGAATGGGAGTAGTGCCCAGAGAGCTCCCTGGCCCTGTACAACACGTGAGGACCCAGAGAAGGCATCATTTCTGTACCAGGATGTGGCCCTTGCCGGACACGGAGTCTGCTGGGACCTGGATCTTGGGTTTGTGAACTGTGATAAAAAAGAACTGTGAGAAAAAGTTTCTGTTGTTTGTGAGCCACCTGCTGTGTAGCATTTTGCTATCCAGGCCAAAATGCAGCAAGCCGCCATCTCTCTGGGACCGCTGTTCTGGTCGCCTGATGGCCAATGTCTTGACACTTTGTCACTCATATTTTGTCTTAACTTTTACTTGCTAAATCCAGTCTCCGATGCTCACTTTACTGGAAATGGAAGTTCTTGATGAGGTAGAATCTTGATTAATTTTAAAAAATTAAACAGTGGTTTATAGTCACAAAATAAAATGTGGAGAAATGGAGAAGTGTGGTAGGAAGATGAGTGTGGAGCCCACCCACACCCAGGAGCTTTAAGCCCTTGCCCTGGTCTTCGCTCCCGAGACACGCGATGTGAGATACGGGTGGCCTCTCACAACTCCTCAGCCTCTTCCTTGGGCTGCATAACCGAGAAATTGAGGCTCTCAAAGTCCTGGGAGTCTGGATCTGGGTGCCACCAGGTTGTGAGGGACCAGTCCAGGCAGGTCTTGGCCACCAGGCTATGGGGGACCAGTACAGGCAGGTCTTGAGTGCTCCTTAGCTTGTCAGCCACTTACACTGACCTCTGCCTTCATCCTCACGCAGCCTTCTCTCCCTGTGTGTGACCAAACGTTCCCCTTTCCATGGGAAGACCAAAGGGCCCACCCCAATGACCTTATCTTAACTAATGACATTTGAAGAACTTGTTTCTGAGGTCAATTCTGAGGTCCTTGGGGTTAGGATTCTAGCATTTGAACTTGGTGCACACTTCAACAGTACCAAGCTCCTGCTTTGGCACTCAGCCTCGGTGCCACAGACGTGGTTCAGGAATCCCTCTGGTCATTAGGACTCCATTTTGGGAACCTCACTGTACATTCACCCCCAGATGGGTGTGATGGGCAAGGCTGCTCCTCCCAAGCCCCCACTCTATTGTCATCATCACATCAAATACCCTGCGCAGCTGTCGCCAAACAGATGAGTTTGTCCCAAGAGGGCTGGGATGGAGTTTAGGGGCCTCTGAGCCAGGGCCAGGCTGACTTCCTCCATCCCTGATCCCTGGATGCCTCAGCCTTATAGGGCACTCACAGCCTGAGCCTGTGCTGGTCCCCTGCCCATCTGGGCTGGCTGTGCAAGACACCCTGGGGCCTGGGACTAGAGCCCCCACGCATCCCTGTGGACTCTCCCACTTGGCCAACATCTCAGTTCGCTGGTCCAGAGGCCACAAGGCTTCCTCGGGGCCTGTGTGCATGGCCACAGGGGGATGTGAGCCCCTGTGGCAGGGCCCCTTGTTCTCCCTGGCCCAGGCCCAGGCCTAGGCCCAGCTCTGAGATTCTGGGATCCTGGGCAGTCAACCAGCTGCCCAGAGAGGACCCTCTGTAGAACATGGGACATCTGAGGCTCTCCTTAGATGGTGGGAAACGAACTTCCACAGGCTGACCATAGGCAGGGCCTTGCGGGGTAGACAGGGCCCTACCTCCTCCACACAGAGCACCAGGTGATTCTTGAGCCTGCTGCTCATGACCCCATCCAGGGGCAGCCATTGGTGTGGGCCCCTCCACCTTCATCTTGGCCTGAGGTGGGACCCTCGGCCTGGTTGAGGAAGGGGAGAGCTTCAGTGAGGGAGGGTCAGGGCCCTGGGAGAAGGAGGCCATCGGCCACCAGCCTTTCTGCTGCTTCTCAGAGCAAAACTCAGGAGCAGAAAGTAGAGAGGGGCCTAGATGGGAGAATTGCAACTGGATGTGGGCCAGAGGGGCCAGGCTGAGAGGGCCTGGTGGTCATAGAGCCAGGGCAAGCTGACCAGCTAGGGGCAGAGCCCTTGGCCCAGAGGTATTCAGGGAGCAAAAGGGCCCTGGTGTGCGCGAGGGTGGCCAAAGGCTTCCCACATTGTGGTTTTATAGACCACTCTATGCCTACCATCTCCATGCAGAGGAGGAACCCCTGTGCACAGGGGAGTGACCTACTTGAGGTCCTGTAGGGAGGAAGTGGAGGAACGGGCACCCCAACCCCATGCCGGATGCAGACCTGGTGCCCTAGTACCCACACATAGTGTCCACCACAGGCCGTACAGGGTGACAGGGGTGTCATCCAACCAATGTGGTTTGCGGATGGTGAGGCCACATGCCCATCTTTGTGGGGGACACGGAAAGCCATGAAATGAGGCAGGGGTTTCCGTGCACAGGTCTCAAAGCAGGCCAGTGGTCCCATGGATAGCAGCCCCAGTCTGGAGTGTGGGTGCCCGTGCTCACCCAGGCTCCTTGCCACACACTCGTGCGCAGACCCACAGCCAGGCATGCATGGCGCGCCTGCTGTACATGGTCTGTGCTGCATGTCCGGTATGCACTGCAGAGTACACGTGTGTGGCCTGGGAGCCCCAGCACTCCTACATACCCTCGCCACCCCACAGGCCAGGCCAGCCAGCACCCCCTCCCAGGTTTTCATTGTGCAAAACTAGTCTTGCCGGTTCCAGAGGTCCCACAATGGAGCCAGAGTGTGAGCTTGCCAGCTCTCTCCACCTGGCAGGCTCTGGAGCTGGCCCCACACACTGGAATACCCAGCCCTCCTCTGGGACAGAACAGATGCCAGGTGCCACCTGCTGGTGGGCCGTGGCACTTTGGGGTGTCACCCTTCTCTGGAACCTTCCATGGGGTCACTCTAGCCTGGAGTACCCAGGGGCAGGTGGGACAGGTCTCTGGGTTGCCTGCAGCTGCCTGAGGGAACCCAGAGTTGGGCGGAGGTGAGGTGACATGTGGGCTCTGGTGGCCCCAGCTGCCTGGCTCTCCACACACCTCTTCAGAGGTGGTCTCAAGGAGACCCAAGGGAGAGCTCCCAGCAGACTGACCTGAGGGATCCCTGGTGAGGCTTAGACCCTGTCCTTCTGTCTTGTCCTTTTTTTTCTTATTTTGAGACACAGTCTCACTCTGTATCCTTGGTAGACTGCCCTGGCTTCATTATAGTTCACAGCAATCTCAAACTTCTGGGCTCAAGCGATCCTCCTGCCTCAGCCTCCCAAGTAGGTGGAACTGCAGGTGCCCCCCATAATGCCTGGCTGATTTTTCTACTTTCCGTAGATAAAGGGTCTTACTCTTGCTCAGAACTCCTGAGCTCAAGGTATCCTCCTTCCCCATCCTTTTGAGAAGAGGCAGTACCCTGGACCCCGGACACATGGTGGCCCCGCAGCTGCAAGGCATGGCCAGGAGGCTTTGGGCCTCCACCCTTGGTGGTTGCACTCCAAGGACTCAGGGCTGGGGCCTCCTGGCACCTGTCTGGAAGGCTGGAAGCATTGGACCCCCCATTCCCCAACACCATCTCAACCCATTTGTCTGCTCCCCTAGGGGCTCCCCTAGGTCCTATCCCCACCCCAGACCTGATTGTGGCCTTAAGTCCTGTCCAAGTGCTCTGCCCATAGACCCTGCACCAGCTGACATCACCGTCCTGTGACCCCTGTGAGAGGGCGTGGGGGCTCTGCCTGCTCCTGCCGGACCCCAGGCCTGACATGGCAGCAGCCTAGGTGTCTGGATTTCTGCAGTGAGGATGGGGGTCCAGCCAGACATGGAGTTCCAGGTGCCTCTCAGGGCCCTGGGCCCAGGATTTTGCATGTTATCCAGTGCCCAAGGGAGTCTGGGGTTTCTGGGGACAGTGAAGCTCTGGGCAGGTCAGCCCTGCTCCAGCCCTGGACAGCTTTCTAGAAGGGCTTTTCAATGGCTCCTGGGCAGGCCCTCCCAATGTCCGGCTGCTGCCCCCACCCCACCATACCCCTATGTGGGTCCTAGCACTGACCACAGGGCTCCCTGACAGCTTCCTGTGACCCCAGGTCCCCATGAAATATTCCCTCCCCACAGTGTCCCAAGTAGCTGGAACAGGGCCAACTGCTCAGGCCAGGGCTCGGGTGGGTGGGCCTTGGGGTGAAGCCAGCATGGCCCCCCAGCAGGCACAGACCTCACGGTTCCCCAGGCATGTGTGGTGGTGGAGCTGACCTCACTCAGGCCTGGGTCTTGGCCGCCTCCTCCATTGCTGCACTTCCCTAACCCTGGAAATAGAGCTGCTCTGGGTGGACCCCCCTTGATTCTGAGACAGGGCCTGGCCTTCTCCTTGGCAGTTGAGGGCATAGGTGAGGGTCAGGACTTGTCTGATGGGCTTGTCCTCAAGCCGTGGCAAGCTCTTCTGAGCACCAGCTGTATGCAGAGCAAATGATTGGCCGGCAGTGAAGGGTCAGTGAGGGCTTGTGGTCCCCAGACTCTCCAGAGGCACGCAGCCCTGGGACCCTGCCAGTTCCTCCCCCTTCCCTCCCCTCCGTTCATCCAGCCCCAGCTCTTTGGAGTCCCTGTCCTGCTGCCTGGTGGAGCTGCTGCAGGAGCTGCGGGGGCACAGCGGGTGGAGAGGTAGGCTGGGCCCTTAACCTCTGTGCATCAGGCCTCACCTGGGGCAGAACCAGGAGAGGCTGCCTGGCCAGGCCGGGGTATCTGCAGCCCCCTCCACAGCCCAGGACCTGTGTTGCTGGGCGTGAGGGCAGCTGGTCCCTTTGGGGAATCCTGGGCCACCTGAAGGGGGTGGTCAGCTCTTGTGGCTGGTCAGCAGCAGGATCTGGGGACTGCATTCACTCAGGGATGGGTAGCAGCTAGCAGAGCCCTCCTGGCTGACCAGGGCCCAGGTGCCTGGCTACTCACACTCCTAGGTGGAGGGGGGGGGCCCTTGAGTGAACCAGACCCCAGTGCTGACCCCATCCGGGCTGATTCCTGCCCCTAATTCCCACTTGAGGCACACTCGGCCCCCTCAGTCCTAACACTCTACCCTCAGACCCAGCCCTCCCTTGAGCCCTGGCCCTCCAGACCCTCCCAAACATCCTCTGACAGGCACGAGCAGCTTGGCGGGCAGGGAGCTCTCTCTGCTGCTGCCCTCACTGCACCCCACACAGGCACCCGGCCCCAGCCCTTCTGGTTACATCCACCTCCCCAGGCATGTCCACCTTGGACAGGAGGGTGGCTGAGTAGCCCTGGACTCCAGGAGGCCAGATAGGGAGGTGCCTTATCCCGCTCCACGCTCTGTGACATGGTCCTGAACCTACAGCAAGACCAGTGGCTGGTTCTCTCTGTCCTGTCCAGGCCGGTCCTCTCTCCTTGGGTTGGTCCCTACTGCCCTGCTGGTTCCGGGAAGATGCTGGCAGGAGGAAGGGTGGTGGCCTTGGACCCATGCCCGCAACAGGACCTGGCCATAAACCTGGGCGAGGCTGCAGTCCGGACAGCTGACCCTGCCGGTGGACTTTCCTCCCACCTGGTCCACAGCTGTCAGCCCTTCCCGGGAACTGGTTGCCTTTGTTTGCTCCTTAAAGGAGCTGGTGAATGGCCGGCCTGCACCTCTGCAGACCTGCGGGTGTGCACCCGCCGTCCCTCCACCTGCACAGATTCCACCCAGCAGTGGGTGCCAGCCTGGAGAGGCTGTCAGTGACCAGGAGGGAAAGTGAGGCCCAGAAAAGGCAGGTAGAGTGCAGTCACTTTGTCCAGGGACCGGGCAGCTCACCTCCGCCAAGGTCCTTCTCTCCTGGTCCCTGTTGCCTAGGCTGGGCTCAAGCTCCCAGGCTCCATCTGTCTTCCTGCCTTGGCCTCCCAGAGTGCTGGGACTATAGATGTGGTCCCCACCTTGGCTGAGCTATTTTCATGACAAGACTGAGCAATTGCCTGTGTTTGCGGAGTGCTTAGGCAAGCTCATCTGCGGGGCCCACCTGCCACCCCTGCTACTTCCATATCCAGCACCCACAGGGAAAGAGGGCCCGGGACTGTGAACCTCTGCATCCCCAGTACCTGTGGCCTCCTTGTCCCCACGCCCCCATCTCACTCCCAGGAGGAGCCCTGAGTCCTGCTCCAGCTGGCTGCATGGCCAGATTGCTGGGAGGAGCGATTGGGGCAGTTTGGTCACAGGCGTTTTTTCCAAAAGGAACGAAGTAAAAGAAAATGATGATCTTTGTTGCTATGGTAAATCTGTGCTTTCTTTCTTTCTTTTTTGGGGGAGGACAGTGTCTCACTCTGTCTCCCACTCCAGAGTGCTGTGATATCATAGCTCACGGCAACCCTAAACTCCTGGGTTCAAGCGATCCTCCTGTCTCACCCTCTCGAGTAGCTGGGACTACAGGCTATAACACCTGGCCAGTTTTTCTATTTTAGCAGAGATAGGGTCTTGCTCTTGCTCAGGCTGGTCTTGAACTCCTGAGCTCAGGCAATCTACCTGCCTCGGCCTCCCAGTGTGCTGGGATCACAGGCGTGAGCCCCCACACCTGGCCCCATCCTCACCATTCTTACATGCACAGCTCAGCGGCACTAAGCATGGTCACAGCGCATGTAGCTGTCACTGCACTGCATCTCATCTTCTCAAACTGACGCTCTGTCCCTGTCAAGCACCAGCCTCCTTCCCAGCTCCTCCTGGCCCCTGGTGACTACCCTCTGCTCTCTACCCTCTGACTGACTATGCCACGTCGGTGAACACTGTGTGTCCTTGCGTGTCTGGCTCCTTCCTCCTTGGCATAGAGTCCCGAGGCTCGCCTGCATGCGGTCTGTGTGGGACTCGCCTTCCTGGGAAGCCTGGGTGAGGTTCCATCGTGGGATGGGCCATGTTTGTGGATCTGTCCACCTGTTGGTGGCCCTGGGGCTGTTTGCACCTCTGAGCTGCTGTGAACATGTGTACGAGTAATGTGAGAGTCTCAGCTTTTTTGGGGGGAGTCCAAAGTCTTTGGGGGTATACCAGAAGTGGGATTGCTAGATCATATGGTGACTCTGTGTAAGTTTTTGAGGAGCTGCATCCCCAGCATCCGCTTCACAGAACCACAGAAGCACAGGGGTTGCCAGCTCTTGCCGGGTCCGAGGTGGGAGGGTGTGAGCCACACCTACCCTAAGGGGCTGCAGAGGGGTCTGGGTCGTCTGACTCCTCTGTCCCTGGAAGGACATCCCAAACCCACCTGTGCCCCCCCCCCCACACACACAACCAGGTGTCCATGTCCCTGAACTGAGACTGGAGTGTGGCCTGCAGACCTGCTGGACACAAGGCCAGGTCTCACCCTCCTGTCCTCTCCCCCTCAGGCCAGAGTCTGAGGGCCCCCCAGCCCCCCAGAGCCTAAGACCCCGCAGCAGCGGTGGACCGGATGTGGGCCCTGCTCGGCTGCCGGCTGACATTTGCCTTCTTTATGATCCTCTTCCTTTATTGTGTTGTTTGATCTCATTAAATGGTGCCTGAGGTGCAGGGGGCAGGAATTTATGGCCATGGTGACCCCAGAGACTGCCTGGCCCTTTCTGTCTTTACTTTGTGAGTGATGCCAGGTCTGCCCTGCCCTCTGCAATGACGTGGGTGCCTCTGACTCACAAGCCAGCAGTTGGGGGCAGGGGTGCCCAAGACCATTGTCTTCATACAAAGTTGCAGGTGCTCGTGATAGAAACTGGAAAACATGGCTGGGCGCGGTGGCTCATGCCTGGGATCCCAGCATTCTGGGAGGCTGAGGTTGGGGAGGATCCCTTGAGGCCAGGAGTTTGAGACCAACCTAGGCACCAGTGAGACTCTGCCCCTACTAAAAATAGAAAAATCAGCTGGACGTGGTGACATAGTGAGCCTATAGTCCCAGCTACTTGGGAGGCTGAGGCAGGAGGATCCCTGGAGCCCAGGAATTTGAGGTTGCTGTGAGCTATGACACCATGGCACTCTAGCCTGGGCAATAGAGTGCGACTCTGTCTCCAATAATTAAATGAAATAAATAAATAAGTAAAATGAAATAAAATACAAAATTAGCCAGGTGTGGTGGACATCTGTGGTCCTAGCTACTCGGGAGGCTGAAGTGGGAAGATCCCTTGAGCTCAGGAGTTTGAGGCTGCTCTGAGCTGTGATGATGTCCCTGTACTCCAGACTAGGTGACAGAGGGAGACCTCTATAAACAGAAAGAAAAAAAGACAGACAGAAAAAGAAGGGAGGGAGGGGAAAACAATGGAATGTGGGAGAAAACATTCCCCTCTCTTTGACCCCCAGAGGGTGAAGAGACTTCACCTCTCAACACGTGTCCTCCCTGCCTCTCTGCTCTCCTCCCTCCCTGCTCTCCCCCACGTGGTTGTCCACATTGTTGGGGGCATTCTTTCTTTTTTTTTTTTTTTTTTAATGAGACAGAGCCTCAAGCTGTCACCTGGATAGAGTGATGTGGCATCACAGCTCACAGTAACCTCCAACTCCTGGGCTCAAGCGAGTCTCCTGCCTCCGCCTGCCAAGTAGCTGGGACTGCAGGCGCCCGCCACAACGCCCAGACATTTTTTGGTTGCAGCCGTCGTTGTTTGGCGGGCCCGGGCTGGATTCTAACCCGCCAGCTCAGGTGTACGTGGCTTGCGCCTTAGCCCATGGAGCCACAGGCGCCGAGCCGTTGGGAGCATTCTTGAGGACAGTTCTGTACTGCAGTTCTTTTCCTTAAATACTGCTCAACTTCTCTGACTTAGAGCAGCTCCCAGGGACCTGAGCACGGAGTGGCCTCCGAGAGGCTTCATGAGGGCAGCACTTGCTGGCTGTCGTACGCATGGCGGGGTTTGTATCTTTGCCGGGCACAGGTACCTGGGTGCCCCTGAGCCATCCTGGCCTTAGAATGCTTGGGAACCTCTTTTACCCAGTGGTTTACTGGGGAAACTAACTGAGAAGATGAATTTAAGGGCTGTGGAACATTCTGTGGTGTAGCCACTGGCTCCACATTCACCCAGGCCTTTTGGCAGGACGTCGAGGCCATTGACCATTTGGGGGTCCTCCAGGTCATCTCCAGGTGCTAAATCCTTAGAGATCTATAAGAGACAAGCTGGGCTACAGGCGCAGGTCTCCGTGACTCACTGATACCGGGGTCCTACCCACCTGCAATTCCTTGGCAGGTAAACCTGCCCCTTTCACTTTGCATCTCCTTGAGAGAGAAGCTTCTCATGAGTTTTGGAAAGTACCCCCAGCTCTGGGACAAGTGTCCCCAGCTGCTCTTTGAGATTTGCGGTCGGGACAGCATGAGGGGTTCACGGCTGTGCGTCTCTTTCCATAGTACATTCTGGACCCAGGGAAACAGCCGCAGGGTGGGCCCACTGTTGAGCCTGCTCCAGGGTGCCAGGATCACCTGCCCACACATCTGCCTGGGGCTCAGGGACCATTCAGGTCTTCTGTGTTCAGTGTGCCCAGAGGGCCTGGCCATCCCCTTGGCCCTGGGAACAGCCACGCTGGTGAAGGCTGTGGGTCCCTGGGGCCTCCACTCCAGGGGTCTGGGCCTGGAGACTGGGAGGAGCCTGGGAGCTGGCAGAAGGCAGGGATTCTATGCTTAGCCTGGAGGGGACTCTTGTCCCTTGACCTGATGTTTTCTGCTTGGTCAGATCTGTAGGTGCTCAGGAGCTTCCGTCTGTCCCTTCTGGGAGCACCGTGGAGACCTGGCCACGTCCACAGGTCTGCACGCATTGGACAGCCTTGACTGTGCCCAGCTCTGTGGTCCACGGCACTGATACGCCCACCTTGCCCTTGGCACCTAGCAGCTGCCTCTTGGCCCTGCCACCCCGGGGCCAGATAGTGCCCTCAAAGTCCAGTTTTTCTGTCAAGTGGCCACACTCCCCTGTGGGTTGCAACCTTCAGAGAGGAGCCAGGGCCAGCTGGCAGGGGTGCTGGCCTCAGAACTATTTCCCAGCGGGCCAGTGATAGCCACTGTCTGACCCTTCCAGAGTGAGTGACAAGCCCATGGCAGCATTCCTGTCTCTCCAAGCCTTGGGATGCCCCCCACCCCATGAGCCCAGGGAGGGCAAGGAGCACCCACTCGCTCCCACGGTGGCTGTCCCTGTCCTGAGTGTCAGCCAGACAAATGCTCAGAGCCTCCCGTTGCCCGAGTTGTCAGTACACTGGGCCGGACCCTCCTTCCTTGACCTTTGCACCCTTGGGGCAACTTCCAACCAGGCAGTTGTCTGATGAACGCTTACCTGTGGGCCACTCCCAGGGATGCCTTCAGGGCCCCCAGGAGTCGTGTTGGGGGACTCAAACCTCTGTGCCCAGCCAGGCACTCAGAAGGCTTATACATTTGGGGATGGTGATACATTGATCACATTTTTCTTTATGATTTCTTCCCTTACTTGTATGCTTAGAAAGATGTTCTTCCTCTAAAGATAAGATAATTTTTTGACTCTATTTTCTTTTCTTTTTTTTTTTTTTTGAGACAGTCTCAAGCTGTCACCCTGAACAGAGCGCCGTGGCATCACAGCTCACAGCAACCTCCAATTCCTGGGCTCAAGCGAGTCTCCTGCCTCCGCCTCCCAAGTAGCTGGGACTACAGGCGCCCACCACAACGCCCGGCCTTTTTTTTGGTTGCAGCCATCATTGTTGTTCGGCGGGCCCGGGCTGGATTTGAACCCGCCAGCTCAGGTGTACGTGGCTGGTGCCTTAGCTCGTTGAGCCACAGGCGCCGAGCCTCTATTTTATTTTTATTCTGTTTTTCTATTTTTGTGTTGAGACAGAGTTTTACTCTGTTGTCCAAGGGTAGAGTGCTGTGGTGTCATAGGTCACAGCAACCTCATACTCTTTAGCTCAAGTGATCCTCTTGCTTCAGAGTCCTGAGTAGCTGGGACTATAGGCACCTGCCACAATGCCTGGCTAGTTTTTCTAGTTTTAGTAGAGATGGGGTCTTATTCTTGCTCAGGCTGGTCTCGAACCTGTGGGCTCAGCAATCCACTTGCCTCAACTTCCAACCATGCCCAGCCTTATTTTTTTTTAAGATTCTACATTGTTCCTTTATTTTTATCATATAAGCATTTCTTATATGTATATTAGTAAAGATTTTTATTAAGCATTATTTTAAAATTTAAAAGCATTTGTTTTCGAATAGGCAGAGAACATAGCATGAAAGCAAACATCCCTCCTGCCTGGCCACCTCACGCCCCACCCCCTCTCCAACATGGCCTGAGCCATGCTGTGGCTGGTAGCCTCCAGGGTGATATTCCCTGCTATGTAGACATGTGTCCCCTGTGACAACAAGACTGACCCTCCCACACTCCTGGGGCTGGGAGCCTGCAGCTGAAGCGTCTCCCAGGGCTGGTCCCCCGGCTGCTTCTGAGGAGGCTCCCTGCCTGGCTCCCTCATTTCCTCCCATGCCTCCCGGGTCACAGTGTGTCCTGTTCTGTCTCTTGTAAAGGCCACTGGACTTAGGGTCCACCCAGTTGATCCTGGAGGTCCTCATTTGGAGATCCTTAGCTAATTGCAACTGAAAGACCCTTTTCCTGAATAAGGTGAGTCCTCAGGTTCCAGGTAGACATTTTTCCGAGGAGCCACCGTCAGAACCCACAGTGCATAAAAGCAAGTAGACTCTCCCTCCCTCTCTCTGTCCTTCCCTCACCGTCCCTCTCCCTCCCTCTCTTCCCCTCTGTCCCTATCTGTCCCTCTGTCCCCCTCTGTCCCCCTGTCCCCCTCTGTCCCCCTCTGTCCCTCTGCCCCCCTCTGTCCCTCTGTCCCCCTCTGTCCCTCTGTCCCCTCTGTACTATTTAGTAACCTTCTCTACATGCTGCTCTGCCTCAGGCCAGGGTGAGGAGGGGAAGCAGTTGGAGGATGGGTTTATTGTTAACTGGACTTGGAGCTGGGCAGGAGGAGTCCACCCTGAGCTTGTCTGTCCGAGGTGTCCCAGCCATCCCAGAGGGGATGGAGGGGAGCCCAGTGTTGGGTTGGACCAGGCTGGGGGAGTCTCTGTGCAGAAAGCCCTATGGTGGGTGTGTGTAGATGCAGAGGCCGAGGGCATGGGTGGGCACGTCCACATTGGGGTGGGAGGCAGGAGGGTGTGTGGGTGTGATGACAAGCACAGGTGGCACAGCTAGCGGTGCTGGAGAGACTTGCCCATGTTATCGGCATTTGGATGGACGGCAGCCGAGGGGGCAGGTGCTCTTGGAGGGAGGCTTGTGGGCTGTGGGACCAAATGCTCAGAGCTGGAGCTGGTCGCTGCCAGGTGGGCAATCAGGAGCTCTGGTCCTCCCACACCCGAGCAGGTTCCCGGCCCAGGATGGCAAGTGACCCTGTAATTCCATAGCAGATGGTGCAGTGGCCATCCAACGCTCTGTGCACTGGAGAAAGGATGCTGACCGGATTTCCTGAGGCCCGGGAGCCTGGTCTGAGCTGACCCTACCATCCAAGTGCCCACAACACCACTGTGGTTCCTCTGCTGGGGCGAGGTGTGCAGGAGGGTGAGCAGGGTCTTGGTGAAAGCCCACCTCATGGCCTGCGGATCTGGGGACTCTCCGAGGGTGTTCTCCTAGCTCGGAGCACATAATGGATAAACTTGGGCAGTGGGCAGCAGAATCCCTGTTCTGATTTCCTGACCTCTGATGGAGAATGGGACAAACACCAGACTGGACGCTGGAGGGTCACGCAGGATGCTGCCACCTTCAGAGAAGAGGAGAAAAGGACATTAGTTCCCGTCTTGTCCCCAGTCGCTCCACTTGAATGGCCCCGAGGCAGCCAGACAGGTCAGGGCAAGGGGCGGAGGGCCGTGGGAAGGCAGCTACAGCTGAAGTGGTGTCTTAGAACAGGTGAGCAGGGTCTCTGGTGCCTGTCACATGGCTACCAGCCTGTGGAAATTGTTCTTAATCACTGGCAGAGAGCGGGGGTGGAAGCCACGTGCATTCCCCAGGAAGGGTAGCACACTCACCACCTGTGCCAGGGTCAGTGGTCAGGGTCACCCAAAGGGCTTTGACTGTGGACATCCTGCAGAGGGCCAGGCTGGGCTGGTGTGTAGACAGCAAGAACCAGAAGGTGCTCTGGGCATCCTGGGAGGGTATCTTTTGCCAAAACATAGGTGATCAATTCTCTATAAATTCAGGGCTTGCTGCGCTGCTGAGGTGGTCAGGGGAGTGGGGGGCTGGGGCACGCTGAGGCTACCTGCAAGCAGGGAGGGGTCCTCGCACTGCCCTCTGCTGAGAGAGCTTGGGTCACATGTCTGGTCCTGATGTCCCAATACCTGCTTTAGGCAATGACATTGGTGGCCCTGTGCACTTTCACCAGTGGATGCAGTCAGTGTCCCTCTCCTCCAAGAGCTGGGACTCCCACCTGGTCATCTCGATTTGCTCCTGTTGCTAGAGCAAAGGAGGAAAGGAGGCTGGCGGACTCTGAGACCTTGAGGAATCAGCATTGCTCTGCGGGACATGGGCAGGGGCCATGATAACACAGGGACATTACAGCAATCGTGGGCTGGGACAGGGTAAGGGTCCCTCAGAGAGGAGGGCCTGTGCTGCCCACTGAAGAGCCACATGGCATGGCAACAATGCTGGTTGAGGTGGGGACGTCTCAGAGGCTGGTTGAAGGGGGGCATGGAAAATACATTGGTCACCCAGGGCAGCAGTCTGCACCAGATCCCACGAGCCTTCTTTTGTGACTCACACAGTGAAGACCAGCCCACCACCACCTTGGAGCAGGACTCAGCATCTCCCTGACAAGTGCAGAGTGAGACTGGTCAAACGCCAGCCTGCCATCCTGCACACTCTGAGTCCACCTGCAGCCACAGGAGATGGTTTGCCGACAGCTCTGCCCCGCCTGCCCCTCTGCCGGCCCCTCACACAGGAGCTGCTTGGCTCCAAGTAGGGCAGTGGATGCTAGGGGCTCCCTGTCCCCTTGGCCAGGAGCTGGGAGTCAGCAGATGAGGGGGCCAGCTGCCCTACCCTGTGGGGACATTCCCGGGCAGTGAGGCACACAGACTCAGTGGCCCAGTGACCACACACCCTGCGTTTCCCCTCTTGCCTCCCCACAGCTCCCTTGCTTGTGCAACTGGGTCTGACCCAAGGCCAGGGACACTGTTCTCTAGGCTCAGGGGGTCTTGTTGCTGTCACATGTCACTAGTGTTGCCTGTTAACACAGTCCCACTGAATCATAGTGACATCCTTAGGCGTGAGCCGGCACCCCTAGTTAGGCTGTGCAGCCTACTGCGTTGGGCAACCCGGCTGGCTAAACAAAACCCTGCATGTGGGTGGCTCAAGCCAGAGCATGTTGCTCACAGTTCTGGAGGCTGGAAGCTCAAGATTGGGTTTCTAGCAGACTTGATCTCTCCTCTCAACTCACAGAGGGCACCTTTTCCACGTCCCCATGAGAGGGAGAGAAAGTGAGCCCTGGTGTTTCTTCTTATGAGGGCACTAATCCCACCACGGGGTCCCACCCTCATGCCCTCACCTGACCCTAATACCTCCCATGGCACCATCTCCAAACACCATCACTTTGGGGGTTAGAGTTTTAACTCATGAGTTTGGGGGACATAACTTAGTCCATAATCTTCCCAAACAATTTAAAGGAACGTTTTTTGCTAAGCTTCTGGGCAAAATAGCATCTTTAGTTTGTATTTCTTGAGTTTAGAGGGAGAAGACATATTTCCCTGTCTGAAATATTTCTGGGGGCAGGGCGGAACGGCTCCTGCCTTGCTGCCTGGTCTCTGAGGGGCCCCTCCCAGGCCCCCTTTTCCCAGGGGAAGGGTGGGTGATTCCCTTTTTTCTGCCTCAGCCCTGAGCAAACAACCATTCTCTGCTGCTTCCAGCCAGGCTCTGGTGGGGGCACAGAGGCCTCCATCTCCTCTGAATGCCTGGGTTCTGGTAAACCTGAACATTTTCTGTTCCCCCAGACCTAGGGACCACAGCTGCACCTGGCATTTCCAAGTACCTGGGGTCATTTCAGGGTCTTTCATGGGTACTCACAGCCTCCTGACAACATGCTCAGCTCCACATGTCAAATCCCTTCCATCTGAGACACCTGCCATGGCTTACGGTCCCCCACCTTGGTGGAAGTTTCTGTGGCAAAGAAACGATCTGTGGAGCTCTGTGTGGGGCCTCAGTTCAGGCCTTGGTATTGGAGTGTGGCTATGGCCTCTTCTGCAGCTGGTCGGTAAGTCTAAAGTATTTCACGACAAGAATGTGTTAGTGCAGCCCTTATGAAAAGCAGTATGAGGTTCCTCAAAATATTACAGATAGAACTACCATGTGACCCAGCAATCCCACTAATGGCATGAACCTGAGGGCACAGAATGAGAGCGCCAAAGGGCCACCTGCACTCCCACGCCTGCTCTCCCACGCCTGCACGCCCACGCCTGCACTCCCACGTCTGCACTCCACGCCTGCACGCCTATACCTGCTCTCCCACGCCTGCACGCCTACGCCTGCTCTCCCACGTCTGCACTCCACGCCTGCACGCCCACGCCTGCACTCCCACGTCTGCACTCCCACGTCTGCACTCCCACGTCTGCACTCCACGCCTGCACGCCCATGTCTGCACGCCACGCCTGCTCTCCCACGCCTGCACACCTATGCCTGCACGCCTACGCCTGCACACCTATGCCTGCACGCCTACGCCTGCACTCCCACGTCTGCACACCTATGCCTGCACGCCTATACCTGCTCTCCCACACCTGCACGCCCACGCCTGCACTCCCACGTCTGCACTCCACGCCTGCACGCCTACGCCTGCTCTCCCACGCCTGCACTCCACGCCTGCACGCCTACGCCTGCTGTCCCACGCCTGCACTCCACGCCTGCACGCCTACGCCTGCTCTCCCACGCCTGCACTCCACGCCTGCACGCCTACGCCTGCTCTCCCACGCCTGCACTCCACGCCTGCATGCCACACCTGCGCCTGCACTCCCACGCCTGCACTCCACACCTGCACTCCCACGCCTGCACTCCACGCCTGCACTACCACATCTGCACTCCACGCCTGCACTCCACG
>CAUYON010107496.1:0-38448 GCA_963573935.1 Arctocebus calabarensis
ATTTTAAAAATGTTGATTCTTCCCAGCCATGAGCATGGTATGTTTTTCCATTTGTTGACATGTTCAGCTATTTCTTTTCTTAGCATTTCATAGTTCTCTTTATAGAGATCTTTCCTGTCCTTTGTTAGGTAAACTCCCAGATATTCATCTTCTTTGGCACTACTGTGACAGGAATAGAGTCTTTGACTATTTTTTAGCTTGGGTGTTATTGGTATATATAAAGGCTACAGATTTATGGGTGTTGATTTTGTTGCCTGAGATACTGCTGTATTCCATGATCACTTCTAAAAGTTTTGTAGTAGAATCCCTAGTGTTTTCCAGATATACAATCATATCCTCTGTGAAGAGTGAAAGTTTAACCTCTCTGACCCTATGTGGATACCCTTGCTCACCTTTTCTTCCCTAATTGCAATGGCTAAAACTTCCATTACAATGTTAAAGAGCAATGGAGACAATGGGCACCCTTGCCTGGTTCCTGATCTAAGTGGGAATGATTTCAATTTAACTCCATTCGGTACAATATCGGCTGTGGGTTTGATATAGATGGCCTCTATTAGTTTAAGAAATGTCTCTTCTATACTGATATTCTTAATTGTTCTGATCATGAAGGGATGCTGGATATTATCAAAAGCTTTTTCTCCATCAATTGAGAGAATCATATGGTCTTTGTTTTTTAATTTATTTATGTACTGAATTACATTTATAGATTTACATATATTGAACCAGCCTTGAGACCCTGGGATAAAGCCCACTTGGTCATGGTGTATAATTTGTATGATATGTTGTTGGATTCTATTTGTTAGGATCTTATTGAATGTTTTTGCATCAATATTCATTAGTGATATTGGTCTATAGTTTTCTTTCCATGTTCTTTTCCTGGTTTAGGGATCAAGGTGATGTTTGCTTCATAGAATATGTTGGGTAGTATTCCTTCTTTTTCTATATTTTGGAAGATGTTTAGTAATATAGGTACTAGTTCTTCTTTAAAGGTTTGGTAGAATTCTGACGTGAAGCCATCTGGTCCCAGGATTTTCTTTTTAGGGAGATTTTTTTTCTTTTTTTTGTAGAGACAGAGTCTCACTTTATTGCCCTTGGTGGATTGCTGTGGCATCACACAGCTCACAGCAATCTCCACTCCTGGGTTTAGGCGATTATCTTGCCTTAGCTTCCCAAGTACCTGGGACTATAGGTGCCCACCACAATGCCCAGCAATTTAGGGAGATTTTGTATAGTTGATGCTATTTCAGAACTTGATATAGGCCTGTTCAAGATTTCCACTTCATTCTGGCTAAGTCTAGGAAGGTGGGGTGCTTCCAAGTATTGGTCAATTTCCTTCAGATTTTCATATTTCTGAGAGTGAAGTTTCTTGTAATATTCATTAAGGATTTTTTTTGAATTCCTGAGGGTTCTGATGATATTTCATCTTTACCATTTCTGATTGATGAAATTAGAGATTTTACTCTTTTTTTCCTGGGTAGGTTAGCCAAAGTTTTATCTATTTTATTGACCTTTTCAAAGAACCAACTTTTTGATTTATTGATCTGTTGTATAATTCTTTTGTGTTCAATTTCATTTGATTCTGCTCTGATTTTGGTTATTTCTTTCCTTCTGCTGGGTTTGGGGTTGGAATGTTCTTCCTTTTCCAGTTGCTTGAGATATCCCATTAAGTTGTTAACTTCCTGTCTTTCCGTTCTCTTGAGGAAGGCTTGCAGTGCTGTAAATTTCCCTCTTAGGACTGCCTTTGCAGTATCCCAGAGGTTCTGGTAATTTGTGTCTTCATTATCATTTTGTTCTAAAAATTTGGTAATTTATTTCCTTCTTAATTTCATCTATGACCCATCTATTGTTCAGGATAAGGTTATTTAGCTTCCATGTTTTTGTATGAATATGCAGATTCCTGTTGTTACTGAGTTCAACTTTTATTCCATGATAGTCCCAGAAGATGCAAGGAATAATTTCTATTCCTTTAAATTTGCTGAGGTTAGACTCTTTACCTACGATGTGATCAATTTTGGAGTATGTTCTGTGGGCTGATGAGAAGAATATGTATTCAATTTTATTAGGATGAAATGTTCTATAGATGTCTGTTAAATCCAGATGTTGAATGGTTAATTTTATTTTATTTTTTGAATGGTTAATTTTAAATCTAAAATTTCTTTGCTTAATTTCTTGGTTGGCGGATCTATCCAACACTGCTCAAGGAGTATTAAAATCTCCAACTATGGTGGATATGGAGGAAATAAAGTTTCTCATCTCTGTTAGAGTTTTTCTTATAAATTGAGGCACCTTCTGGTTGAGTGCATAAATATTAATAATTGAAATCTCATCATATTGAGTATTGCCTTTAAGAAATATGATGTGTCCATCCTTATTCTTCCTTACTTTGGTTGGTTTAAAGGCTATTGTATCTGTGAATAAGATTGTAACACTTGCTTTTTTCTGCTTTCCATTTGCTTGGAGTTTAGATGACCATCCCTTCACCTTGAGTCTATATTTATCCTTTAAGGTAATAGGAGATTTTTGTATGCAGCAGCTATCTGGCCTGAGTTTTTGTATCCAGTCAGCCAGTCTGTGCCTCTTTAGAGGACAGTTTAAACCATTCACATTAATTGAAAATATTAATAAGCCTTTTGAAAGTGCAGTGGACATTTTTAATCCTTTCACCACTGTGGAGGTTTGAATTTGATTGAAAGTTTCTGAGTGAGTTTACTTTTGTGGTGGAGGATTATGCTGGTCGTTATGGAGGATAGGTCTGAGAATATCCTTCAGAGGTGGTTTGCCTTTGACAAATTTCTTCAACATGTAATGTCATTAAAGTATTTAATTTCTCCATCATAAATGAAACTCAGTTTAGCTGGATACAGGATCCTGGGTTGAAAGTTATTTTGTTTCAGGAGATTAAAAGTCGATGACCATCCTCTTCTAGCTTGAAAGGTTTAAGCTGAGAGATCTGCAGTTATTGTAATATTCTTCCTTTTGTAGGTTATGGTTTTCTTCTGTCTGGCTGCTTTCAGTATTTTCTCCTTGATATTAACTTTAGTGAAGTTAATTATGATGTGCCTGGGGGGTGTCTTATTCAGGTTGAGTCATGCTGGGGTTCTGAAACTGTCTGCTATCTGAATTTCAGAATCTCTTGGCATATCTGGAAAGTTCTCTTTCATAATCTCATGAAGAAGCAACTCTGTGCCTTGTGAGGCCACTTCATCACTTCCAGGAGTCCCTATAAGGTGAATATTGATATTCTTCGAATTATCCCAGAGCTCTCTGAGTGAATGATATATTTTTGCCATCCATTTCTCTTTGGATGCTTGGGAGTGTTCGAAAGCTTTGTCTTCAATATCAGAAATTCTTTCTTCTGCTTGCTCCATTCTGTTACTGAGGGATTCTACTGTGTTTCTCAGATCTTTGAGGGCTGCAAATTCTTGTCTCAATGTGCCAAAATCGATTTTATCCATTCTTATAATATTTATCAGTGTATAAATCACAAATAGAAAAGTGTTCATATTAGTGGCACCATCATGAATTTTTAGAAACTGAAGATACTCCTATAACTAGTTTTCAGATAAGAAATAACATATTTTCTTCAACCTAAGAATGCTTTTTGTCTTTTCTTGCAGTTATAAATATCTTGTTCCATTCCTCAACCAAAAAGCCTTCATTTAATCAATTTTGCAGCAGTATAAATTAGAATTTCCTGAGGTTGCAATAGGTAGAATCATAATATATGCACTGTCTTAAGTCTGGACTCTTTTTGTCAACATTTTGTTTATAATATTCATCTGTACTGTTGCATGCACTTATAAGTCACCCATTCTCATTTCTGGGTAAATTTATACTTTGTTGATAGGTATTTGGTTTGCTTTAAGTTTTGGGTTATAGTGTTGCTCTGAGTATATTTATATTCTGTGAATGGAATTGCAGTCCTGAGGAATGCACATAGTCATCGATATAATGGTATATTATTTTAAAGTGATTATATTAATTTATACTCCCAAAAGTAGGTTATGAGAATTTCAGTTACTTTATCTCCTTTGATATTTTATTTTTCTTTTAGCCATTTTATTAAGTGTGTAGTTGTATCTCATTCTGAATTCAACTTTTTTTCCCCTGATGAATAATCATGTTGAATGTCTTTTCATATGTATATTGGCAGCTTGGATATTTGTAGTTATAAGCATCTATTTCAGGACTTTTCCTATGTATTTTTATAGTTGCAAGGAGGCATGCTTTTATCTTGCCAATTTGTGGAATTTTTAATTTATAGATACTAAGCAATTGTCTGATATTTGAATTAGGACCACTGTGATTTGCCTTGGCACTTTCCTAATGATAAGGAAAGAGCATTTTAAATTTAATAGAATCTAGTTTACTGTTGTATTCTTTTATGTTTTATATTAGGTTTTGTTTAGAATATTTATTCTCCAAGGTCAGCATGATGTTGGGTTCCAACTGCTGAATGGATTTTTGGTATTGATATATTGTCTATGTGTATCCCGCTAGCCTTTGTGTACAAACCCTAATGAGAATTGCTATAGATAGTGAAATCTTAGCAGGGCATTTGACAGGCTGTGAATCTACCTGACTCATGTGCAATGGTCATTTGAACATGGCCACTGCCAAGCCTAAAACTGTCATATAAAATAAGCCACCATGTGGGGAGAAAATGTTTGGATAAAAATTAATTCTTTTCCTAAAAATCCCTTTGTTACCTATTTGGATTTCTCATTATAAAAGCCCCAGTGCTGACAAGGGGGAATAACTGTATAACCAGTGAGCATGAGCACTTTCCAATTAAATGTGGAGACCAAATGAATTGTTTCTGCCCTAGAATAAGCATAAATGTGATTGATCACCTCCTGGACTAACCAAAGGATGGCTCATAAAAACCCAGACACCATCCCACACAAAGTCTGCAGGTATGAACTATTGCTGTTGTCGGAAGATTCTGAAACACCATGTGAAAGCTGCTATTCCTACCAGACCCTGGCAAAGGGCAAATTTATGAGCCAATGGGCCAAGATATTTTGAGGGGTCTTTTATCCCATTCAGAGGGGTTTACTGGATCTCGACTGCAGGCACTATTTCTCTGGGTGTGGCAGAGCCATCTCTGCATGTTCCACTGACCCAGGTCATACCACTCAGACTCTACAGCACCTTATCTATTTTCTGTTCAGGATTTCTGAGCAACTGATAAGGCCCCAAATTTATGGCTACACATTGTGGTGCCTAGGACAGACTGATTCTCCATGCTCCATATATAGCCAAGTTTTAAGGTTAGGTGACTCCTCAGTGATTTTGATTTGCATTTCTCTGATGATTAGGGACTGTGAGCATTTTTTCATGTTTCTTGGTCATTTATCTGTCATTTTCAGAGAAGTTTCCTCTTGCCCACATAGAAATAGGGTGATTTGCTCTTTTCTTATTGATTAATTTGAGTTCTCTGTAGCTTCTAGTTAATGGACCTTTATAAGATTCATAACATGCAAAATCTTTTCCTATCTGAAGGTTGTCTGTTTACGTTAGTTGTAGTGCCCTTAGCTGTAGAGGTGGGAAATTAAAATCACTATTAAAGAGCACAGAGCAGAAGATTATTTAATACACCTTAAAATCTTATGAAATCTCCATATTTTGTGTTAATATATAAAATATTTTCCTTTAAAAATGCTTTTATCTCTCTTTCACGCAGACCTTCCAAACAAAAGGTCTAAATGGAAATAGGGATGATTTAAAGAAGGAAAAAAAGTGAAATTTTAATGACTAAATTAGACATGCTGATAAAAACTAAAATCCAGGCACCTTGGAAAACACAGAGTTAGAGAAAGTATATTAATAGTCTTTGTTTTCTTCAGAATTTCAAAACTGTGAAGACAATAGAAAGACCAGAGTTGCTACAGGTTTGGGTTTGGGATGAATATGATACATTAGGTGAGATCTTCAGAATGCTGGAGATATTTTTAAGGTGGTGACTCCATTCTTTATGAAACAACTGTAATGGTGAATTCATGTGATTATACATTTGTCAAAACCAAGAATGTGCCTGAAGATAATCTAAGGACTTTAGTTAGTAATAATGTAACACTATTTGCTCATCGGTGTAGCAAATATACCACACTGAGGCAAAATGTCAATAATATAGAAATTGCATGAGAAGAGGGCTGAGGTGGTATTGGGAATTCTCAATAGTTTCTACTCATTTTCTATAAATTTAAAATTGCTCTAAAATATAATTTATCATAAAAAGTTTTTTAATTAAGTCAATGGACAAATATCTCAAATAAAACACTGAGATTTTTAGGGTATATGGAAAATCTAGACCTGGATATATGTTTTTAACAAACATATGTGTTAAAACTAAAGACACAGATACAGAAAATAAAAGAAAGGATAACTCAGTTTTACACATATGAATCATAGTCTATGAAAATGGAGAGACTAGAATGAATGTCTAAACATAGAAACAAATGAATGTCGACAAAATGTATTACCAGAGATAAAAGTGGCATTTTATAATAATTACAGGGTCAATACATTAGAAAAATATGATATTTATAAATATGCATTCCCCAGATATAAATATGGATGGTATTACAAAGTAAGTTAAATAAAACCTGGCAAAACTACAGGAATGTTCATAATCTTAGTCATAATCTTTAACACGACTGTCAATAAGTGGCAGACTTCTTAGATAAAACATTAATAAAAGTAATGGTAGATCTGAATACCACTACCAATCACCTTATCCAAAATAATGTTTATAGAAAACTATATCCAATACCTGGAGACTACAAATTCTCCAGTGCACATGGGGCATTTACCAACAGACCTTAATCTGTGTCATAAAACAAGAACTCTTATACAATGTGTTCTCTGACCACAACAGAAGCAAATTAGGAATCAACAAAATTAGATATCTAACAAATACCCCAGGTATTATGAAACAAAAACAGCAATAAAACTTCACTTTGAAATACTTGGTGGATCAAAGAAGACATTGCAAGTGAAATTAGAAAATATTTTGAATTATCACAATGCACATATAGAACATCAAAATTTGTGGGAGGCAACTGAAATCCTGCTTAGAGAGAAATGTTTCATTGTATTTTCTTATAATAGAAGGGAAGAAAGACCTAAAATTATTTCTCTGTTCACTTTCAAAAATTAGAAAAAAATAAGCAAATTAAATCCAAAGTATGTAGAAGAAAAAAATAATGAAGACAAGAAAAGCAATCAATAACAGAAAACAGAAAAAAAGTAAAAGTTAAAAGTTTCTTCTTTTAAAAAATTAGAAAAATTGATAAATTTGTACAAAGACAGAGAGACATTATCATTGTTAGAATGAAAGATGCTACAGTTAAAACTTAAAGGTATAAAATATAAGAAAATGTTATGAAAATCTTTATTTCAATAACTTTTTTAAGTTAGAAAAAAGTTTATTCTGAGCTCTGTCTCATTCTTCATGTTTTAGGATAACTAATTTAATATAAAATTAAATAATAGAAAATGCTAAGATCAAATCCTAATAAAGATGTTGTAAGGAAAAAGAAAGAATAGCAGAATAACATTTCCATACATAATGAAAGTATGACAGAGGTACATGCTCACAGAGCAAATAAAACCTGGAATTTTCTATTTCCAAATGAAAATCTCAAAGTGACGACAGTACTCAGAAAAGAATTAGTAAAAGAAACATACATTTTATAAATGAAAATAAAAGGGCTTATAATGAAAATCTGTAAAGAACTAGAGCAAACCAGCAAAAATAACAACAACAAAAAATCAACACAACAACAAGTGGGCAAAAGACATGAATAGAAACTTTGCAAAAGAAGATATACTGATTGCCAATAAACATATGAAAAAATACTGAACAACTCTAATCATAAGATAAATGCATATTAAAATCACAATGAGATATTACCTAATTCCAATGAGAATACCTCTTATCAAAAAGTCCTAAGGCAGCAGAAAGGAAGAAAGTAACACCGACACACTGCAAACTAATACAACCTGTATGGAAAGTATTATGGAGATGAGATACCTTAAAGAATTAAAAGTAGAGCTACCATCTGATCCAGCAATCCCACTCTGGGTATATACCTAAAGGAAAAAAAAAAGTCATTTTATCAAAAAGGCACTTGCAACTAAAATGTTTATAGCAGCATAATTCACTGTCATAAAGATATAGAATCTGTCCAAATGTCCATCAATACATATACCACATTGGATTAATAAAATGTGTTATGTGTATACCATGGAGTACCACTCAACAATAAAAAATATGGCGAACTAATACTTTTTATAACAACCTGGATGGAGCTGGAGACCATTATTCTACATGAAGTTTCACAAAATGGAGAAACAAACACCACATGTATCACTATTAAATTTGAACTATTCAATCCACGTTCATATGCGCAATTGGTAGTAAAACTCAACAGAAAGCAAGCAGGTGACGGGGGCAGGAGTGGGGACCAAATTTACAAATAAACAAATAAATTTACAACTGAAAACTTTGACTCAGACTGTTCAAAGACAATTCATGTAACCAGAACATTTTCGTGCCCCCTAATATTCTGTAATTAAAAAAAGGAAAATATACTTAAAGCAGTGTTAGATTCAATAAAAACTGAAGCAAATGTTGGTTTACATTTTTTCTTTATTCTTTTAATAAAAGGCTATTTAAAATAATTAAATTGAAAAACAAATATGCAATAGGGAAATTCAGAAGTCAGTCTTGTTTTTTAAAAGGTTTATTGGAGAAAGCCCTTGATAATTTGTGCATTAAAAAAAAAAAGAAAGAAAGAAAAGAAAAGAAAAGAAAGAAAAAGAAAGAAAAAAAGAAGGAGAAAAAAAATAAGTTGTACTCATCAGGATTGAATAGCAAACATGACAGATTTGAAGTGGAGACAGAATGAAGTAATTTTCAATTTCTGTATTTGTTAATAGACCTAAAAATTGGGATGAATTGGACAAATTCCTCCAAAATAACAGTTACTAAACTCAAGTTACACTAAGACGATACAGTGAACTCAGAGTGGTCTCACGATATATTTTAAAATAACATAAATTTACATATATGGTAAATACAGATTTATGTATATGTGTATATATATTACCTATATATGTATATAAAAGAATAAATGCAACTTTCAAATGCAACCTTAGTTTAGCATCTTTGTGACAAAAGAGTAGACCAAGATTTAGATATAGTAGCAAAAAGTATTAACCAGTAAAGAATTATAGTAAAAGTAAGTATTTTTGTTTATAAACTATTCAGAGAGCGAAAGTTAAGTGAGGTGAGGAAATATATTTCCAACAATATATTTGCAAATGCTCATTAAAAGAATATATAAAAACATGAAACACAGTAAAAATATGACCAATGTATGTAATCGTGTTGTTAAATTCAAGTTAAAATCACTGTGCTATGCAGCATGATCACCCTAATCTGAAAATGTGAAATCTGAAATGCTGCAAAATTTAAGGTTTTCTGTGGCACCACAATTGGAAGATTCTACACTTGGCACCTTTGCTTTCTGATTGTTCAATGTACACAACCTTTTTCTCAAGTACACAGTTATCAAAAATATTGTATAAAATTGCCTTCAGGCAATGCATATAAGATGTGTATAAATCACAAATTTTGTTCTTAAACGTGTGACCTATTCCCAAGATAACTCATTACATACATGGAAATATTTCAAAATCTGGAAAAATACAAAATCCAAATCATTTTTTATATCAATCATTCAGAAAAAGGGTATTACCCTAAATGTAACAGAATGGTGAAGATAAATAATAATAAGACAAAATGTTAAATTTGGAGAAGGATATATAGAATAATAAATAACTTCCAATACCTATTTAAGGTAAAGTGAAAATTGGTAACTGCTTTGAAAATCTGTTTTATAATCTCTAATAAAACTGGAAATGCAAGCATTTATTATAAAACAGTAGAAATTCTACCCCTATGTATACACCCAGAAGAAATGCACACAACAGTTTACTAAAAGTTACATGCTAGGATGTTCAAAGCCATACCACTGTTTGAAATAGGTGAAACCGGAAATTAATCCAATATCTATAAACAACAGAATGGATGAATAAATCATGTTGTAGTCATAAAGCTACAAACAATGAAAATGAAATGCCTGAATCATATGATGCTATGGCTGAAGCCTATAAATTCAATGCTTATTGAAAGGTACCAGCCACAAAAATGCACAGTATGTGCTTTGGATTCATGTGCTGTCTGTCGTGTTTTAGATGCCAGGATTGTGGAGACTTTTTCACTGGGTAAGATTGGAAGGATAGCAGAGAGTTGATTTTCAAATGTGGGTAATATTTTATTTCTTGGTTTTGTTGCAATTAATGAAAATAAATTCTTTTTAAAAAAATCATCATAATCCATCTGCCTCCCTTTTAGACCTCATCGTTCCTATCAAAGGAAACCACCTCTAATATAAACCGTATGTTAGTTCCTTGCTCAAAATGCAGGTGTTGTCTAAAGTTTCTTCTCCCTGGATGACCTCACCTACGCTTGACTCTAACTCTAGTTCTGTGAGATTCAATTTAAGTGTCAGCAATGACCAACCTCTCATGTCAGATGGAATATAAAATTTCAAGTCCCCAGGAGGGAAAATATTGAGTCTCTGTTAGTTTAGCAACACATATCTTGAAAGGGCAAAAATATGTTTTACTTAATTCTAGTGAAGGTTTGTGTTTGAATCTCAATCCAGTTCTTAAATCCATGTAAACAGAGATAGCATTGCCAAAGTCAAAATAAATGAATAGACATGAATTTCTTAACTTAATATTTGATTTGGGGAAGCAAAAATTGCAGTTTAGGGCATACGCATAGATTGTGTAGTCTCTGGTCTGTCGGAAGAACTGAGAGAAAGCGGGGGTCTTAATTTAAAAAGGAATGTTATGTTTTGTTTTGAAAGAAAGCTCATGGCATCAGAGAAGTTTCTGAGAACTGGCAAGTTCTGACAGTGAGTGAAACTAGTCTTAGAATCATGGCAGGATGGTTCAGCAGCCAGTAGGGAAAACTGGTTATCAGTTGCAGCAGGTAGTTTTAGCTGCTAAGCTTAGGGAGAATTCACTCTTGTACCAGTGCTGTGTGCCCTGAGTGCTTTTTCCCTCTGATCCCTCAAATCTGATTTAGTTAGGCACCATAAGAATTACCTAGTTTGTACAATTAACTTTCACATTATGAAAATATCATCTCTATTCTTCTAACAGAAAGGATGATTCACTATTCTGTAGTCTTGTTTACTTTTGTTGTCCATCTACTTTCCTTAAACCCAATTTATGGGCAGAGTCTATTATAACTGAAATCTTGCTGTGTTCTTGGTGGTTCCTTGGGAACAAGAGACAGTAGTAAAGTAATTTCAACTTATTTAATTAATGTTTCACTTCAACTATCCCTATAGCTGGGCTGTGTGTAAGCAGTTGTATAATATTGTACCTTCCTTACATATTACTCTTTAATAATGGTTTAATGTATATATTGTTATCACATCTATTAAATTACCAAATTGGGGGTTAGTCTGTTCACTTTACTGCTTCTGATACTACCTCGCGAGTTCCCATGGACACAGGAGACTCCTAAGGGTTCACTAGTACATGCAGTTGACTGAAATGAGTTAAAGTAGGAAAATCTAGGAATCCCTTATATCTAAAATGCCCTCAATTCTAGAAATATAGCACCAAATATTCCATTACGCACAGTAGTCCCTGGAAATCATCGCATGGTGGCAATTACTTTATATTATGTGTTCAATTCAAAACTTACTAAATAAGTTCCTGGCTGTCGTGGGCATTTAAGAGCTCAGAAGAATCTTCTGAAGCAGCATACAAAATTTTACCCATGTAAATTATTCAGATTTTATGTTTATAATAAACCCAGTGTGGAGGTGGTAAATTAACCAGCAGGGAGCCCATTTGCTGGCCAATAAATGTCAGAGAAACATATTGAAATTGATAAAAGAAAAATAGAAAGAATTTATGTAGGTAGTATAGAGCTTAAATCTCATTCTACCAATCAGAACTGCCTCGGTCTGTAGAAGAACATTTTAATTTTTTTTTTTTTATTTTCTGAAAGCTTTCCCAAGACAAAACATAAGACATGAAAGAATGCTGTTTCCTTTTTATGTTGTTCCATATAATTCTCACTGTAAAAATCTGTGATCTTGCATGCATTTACCTACACTTTTTAAAGGGTGTGAATTAGGATTCATAGGGCTGAATGTCTACATCACTTAAGATAATCATCTATTGGCTGGATGTAACTCCAAGTGATGCTCAGGGCTTCATCTTCACTTGAGATCTCTGTCCCAGAACTTTATCTGTACAATTCAAGTACACATTTTAGTATGCCAAGTTTGTATAATAATTTTTTTTAAGTTCATTTCTATTAGGCATCATCCTCATTTTTAGATACAGAGCCTGATACTTTTTGGAATTTCAGAATATGAATTTCACAATAAATATTTAAAAAAATTCCCAGAAATCAAGGAAAAGAAGGGAACAAGTGCTTTGGAATACATATGTCTTTTATTTTTATAAGGTTTGTCATATTTTGAGAAATGATTTTTCTGTCTGAGCTTAAGAAATGGAAAAGTTTAAAAAGGTAAAAATACTAAGTCTCACTCTAACATCGAAAGTAGCAAATTATTTTCAGTACATGTGAAAGTAAAAAAAATTTACATATCTATAATCTTTTTATGTTGGCTTTTAGTTTTGTGTTGGTTTTTATTTTAGATTAATATAAGCATACATACGATTCGGTTACATTGTTCATTCATTAGGTAGAGTCCAAGCTATACTTGAGCCCTTTACTAGGAGGTATTCTTTATCCCCTATACTCCTACCAAACCCTCTCTGCTCTCTCCTTGCCCCACTTCTTGAATTTGGTTGTTTTCCCTTGTGTGGTACTGTTGTTGTCCATCTAGTTGTTTCAGATTAGTACTGAGTAAATTCAATACTTGCTTTTCTTTTCTAGTCTTCAGTACTTTACTTAGGAGGATACTCTCCAAATCCTCCCAGGTAAATACAAAAGATGTAAAAAAGATATAAAGTCTCCATCTTTCTTCATGGCTGAATACTGTTCTGTAAGACACACACACACACACATGTCCATGGAATACGAATCGTATTCATGGACTAGTATTCGTGGAATACACTACAGTTTATTTATCCATTCATATCTACTGTCTTTTCTGAGTATGGAAATACTTCCGGGACTGTTCTGGGAGTATCAGTGAAGTCTGTGAAATGTGAGTTATAGGAACCTGTACTCCTCACAGGAGCTGGTTTCGTGCACAGATAGTGGCATCTCTCTATCAAGGAACTGGTCAGTAGAACAAATGGTCATGTGCTCTCATTAGCTGAAACCTCATATTTATGATTGTATCTATTTTTCTGTGTGAGATTAGTTAAATCATCAGTTTGTTGCAAATTGGAGAATATAATGACTTGTAGGGGAAGAATAATTGGAAGGATGAACAAAACCTGAAAAAGAAATTAAGACTTCTTGTTTACCCTTCAATCAGAAAAGATACACAAAATACTCATCAGCTCCATTGTTTTTGTCAAATTATTTAGCATATGTTATTCCAAAGATCAGCATATGCTAAATTACTGGCATATAGAAAGGATATGAGAGATATTTTTAGCATCCCTGAATGTATTGTGAGGTGCTGGCTTAAAATAAAATTGCTTATTTGACCTTTCATCATCTCTCCACTGGTGCTGGATCAAGTATTGCTTTAACCTAGATGAGAAAGCAGGACTGAGAGAGTGGAAATAGTGTGTAGTAAAGATTCTTTAAATCTAGTGCCGTAGCCTGCCAAGAATGCTGACCAAACTTCTTAGAGCAGCACAGCTTGTGCTACTCAAATGAATGATGAAAACATAAATAATAAAAGCACAGCCAGTTTTTAAAAATCCAAACAAAAATAGTTTTCAATGAAGTGCAGAGTTTTCATGATCTTGGAATAATCTACCAGAATTTGTTTGCTTTATACTGTCAGTTTGCAAGACCATTGAACCCAAATGGTATACAAGTGTGTTTTGCTAGCTTTCAGTTACACATAAATCAAGTAAGTGACTATTAAACTTTACCTCCTAGTGAAGATATTTCTTCTTGTCATTAAATTTTAATTAACTCAGAGTTTTCAATTTTAAAAGTCACTTCATAAATTCAAAGGAAGTTGGTAATTTGACATTAGTTCTTAGAAGCAGCTGAAAATCCCAGAGGGTCATCCCACAAACCCAATCTGTATGAAAGATGAATAAGTCATCTGCCATCATCAGAACTGAATGCCACCCAAAACTACACACTTTTACTTCCAAGTGAAAGGTTACCTGCCCTGATTTGAAGATTATATTGAACTTTAGTTGAATGTTGGAACTTCCGACATTTAGAATGGGCTCTGGCATTGTTCTCAGATCTAATTGTGCTTTTCTGCATCAGGGAAGGCAAAGTTGAGGTTGTATCATCCATGGCCTTCAAAATGAAGACCAGGCAACATTTTTCTGTTTGCTTTTGTAACCCTTCCTTCATATTGGGCTTTTGTGTAGGTGTTCTTTATTTTTTATTTATTTTTGTGATTATATTTTAGAGATGGAATTCAGATATGTTGTCCAATGGGACTCAAATTTGTGGACTCAAATGATCTTCCTGCTTTAGCCTTCAGGGTAGTTGGGCCTGCAAGGCCATGCTCAGCACTCATGAAAGTATGATTTCTTTCAAGGAAAGTTTTTCAATAGGTTTAAAATAGTCAGTGAAGTTAGATATTAGCAAATAGACATTTAGCTATTGAATTTTATCAAATATAAATTAGATTATTTTTTATTATTTTTTATTTTATTTTATTATTATTTTATAATTATTTTATTATTATTATTTATATTATCAAATATAAATTAGATTATTTTTTATTATTATTAAATTGGCTTTAATAATGTATAAATCTTATGAATCAAAACATGAGGACTTACCATGGTATCAATTTTTAGTGCTATCAGTTCACTTTGATACAGAAGCAGGATCCAACAATTAAGACAATTAAGAATTTTTCTCTTTTTAAAATTAAAAATTATAAAGTTCTTGGTAGCATATTTTAATTCATTTTTCCAGGACTTTCTTGGGAAACAAACAAGGAAACAATTAACCAACCAATACGATATGTAGTATGTTTGTTGCTAATCATCAGTTTTGTGCCCTCTTTTTAATAAGTATATAAATTATTAAAAGATAATATTAATAAACCATATCTAGAGTTTCCTGAATATTTATTAAGATAAACTTGGATTAAGTTAGGATCCAGAAAAATCTAAGTTACATATGTAAAAATTGAGACTAGGGTGGTGCCTGTGGCTCAGTGAGTAGGGTGCTGGCCCCATATGCCCAGGGTGGTGAGTTCAAACCCAGCCCTGGCCAAACTGCAACAACAACAAAATTAAAAAAAAAAAATTTGAGACAAAATAGATATTTTGAGAAAGTTATATAGAAAAACTACCTAAATGTCTTAGAGAGTCTCTACTTCTTTTTCTTTCTGTTCTTCCTATTGGGCATTCTTTTTCTAAAACCTTTGTTTATTGAATATAATAAATAAAAAAGATGAAAAAAGAGAATTTTATAGTGTGGGGATGATAAATGATAAAGTAAATATGTGGATACCCAGAGTACTCAAGTCAAGAAATATAAGATGTCTAGTACACCACAGTTCCTCTTAAAATTTCTGTCAATTATTATCCTTATCCTATGAAATTACCCCTATGCTAATGTTTATAATACATACTTCCTACTCTTTAAACACCATTGATTAATTTTGTACTTTATTTTATATAAAGAAATTATATAGGATGTATATTTGTATCTGGATTCTTTCATTCAAACTTAACGTTTTTGAGATTTATTATGTTGTTTCTTATGATTTCCATTTCTACTTTCTAAGGAAGAATAATGTTTCATTCCACACATAAACTGCAGGTTGTTTATATAAATTAGTTTTAAAATTTGATTATTATGGGCACATAATAGTTGTACGAATTTATGAGGTACATGTGAAATTTTGATACACGTATATGCTGTGTAATGATCTAAATTGTGATATCCATCATCTGAAGCATTTATTATTTCCTTGTATTGGAAACATTACAATTCCCCTCTTAATTATTTTAAGATAGCCAGTAAATTATTCTTAACTATAGTCACCCTATTATGTTACTGAACACTAAATCTTATTCCTTCTATTGAAGTATGTTTTTGTACTTACTAACCATTTTCTCTTTTTCCGCCCTCCTCACTACCCTTCCCAGCATCTGGTAACTGTTATTCTACTCTCTATCTCCAAGGGTTCAGGTTTTATTTTAGCTCCCACTTATCGGTGAAAATATGCAATATTTGTCTTCTTACACCTGGCTTATTTCACTTAACATAATCTTCTATCCATGCGATTACGAATGACAGGATTTTATTCTTTTATGATTGAGTAATATTCCATTGTGTATACCCACCACATATTCTTTATCCATTCATTCATTGAAGGACATTTCAGTTGATTGTATGTCTTGGCTGTCGTGGCTAGTACTGCATAAACATAGGAATGCAGATGTCTTTTCCACATACTGATATCCTTTCTCTTTTGATTATTCCAAAAATAATAAAAAATGATTTTGGTTTACATGTATCAATTTTGTTATGTTTGAGTCAGGGTTATATGTTTGCCCATCACCAAGATAGTGTTCATTGTACCTGTTAGGTAGATTTTCAGCCCTTCCCTCCTCTTCCCTCCCCTGTGCTTGATTTCCACTGAGTTTTTCTTTCCTTTGTGACCTATGCTCATTGGTTACTTCCAACTTAATAACAAGTACACATGATGTTTGTTTTCCATTCTTTTGATACTTCATGTAGATAATGGTCTCCACTTCCATCCAAATTGTTGCAAAAGGCCTTAATTCATCTTTTTTGTTTTTTTGGAATGGAGTAGTATTCCATAGGAAAAATTCTTCTAGCTATCTGGCTAGGGAAAGAATTTGAGAAGAAGACCTTCATGTCGATCACAGGTACAACAAAAATAAATGACACTTGATTAAATTAAAAAGTTTTGCTCACTTAAGAAAATGATTAGCAGAGCAAATTGTTACCCAACAGAATGATTCTCTTTCTTTTGAATGCATATGCCCAGCAGTAGAATAAGTGAATCATATGGGACACTCTACGAAAAAATGTATTGGAAATGATAAACAAATTCAGGATATAAAATGACATACAAAAATCAGTAACATTTCTATGTGCCAACAGCAAATAATCTGAAAAAGAACCCAAGAAAGCAATCTTATTTTCTATAGTTATAAATAATATAAAATACCTTGGAATAAACTTAACCAAAGAAACAAAAGGTCTTTATAATAAAAAAAAACTATGAAACATTTATGAATAAATTAAAGAGGAACTTCAACAGAAATATTTTTCATGTCTGTGAGTTGGAAGAATCAATATTGTCAAAATGTCCATACTAACCAAAGCAATCTACAGGTTCAATGCAGTCTCTATTCATCCTAATGAGTTGAATTCAGTTGTTCGTAATTGTTGATTATCATGTTGTACATGATTTTGTTGGATATAAAACCATGCATAAAATGATTAGATGTTAAAGTCAAGTTTGTAACAGAAATTACTTTTGTCCAGAAAAAGATGAATTCATTTACACATTCGATAGTAATATCTGAGAGTTCCAATTACTCCGTATCTTTGCCAATACTTGTTGTGGTTAGTTAGTTTTAAAAATTTTAGCCATTCTGTTGTGATTTGCTTTTGTATCTTACTGTAGTTTTAATGTGCATTTCTGTAATAATTGACAGTTAAGCAATATTCAGATATTTAATAGCCATTTTAATATCTCTTGTGAATTGACTGTTCTAGTCATTTGCTCCTATTTCTAATGTGTTTTAGTTCTTTATTATAATCATATATTACTTTAATATTCATTAGCTAGTCTGGGCACAAGATTTCACAGGTATTGCAAACACATTTTTTTCACTTGGTTCTTGGTGTTTTCCTTCCCTTACTGATTTCATTTGAGATACACAAGTTCTTAGATATAAGGTAGAACAGTTTATTAGTCTATACCTTCATGTTCTGTGTTTGTTTTTAATGTTTTTTGAATAAAACACTGCCTACCTTAATGTCTTAAAGATATCCTAATATTTTATTTCTGAAAATTTATTATTTTTTAATAAATATTATTCTACATCTATATTTTTTGTGTGCGTATGGGGTAAGTTGGACATCAGGTTTTATTTTCTTCCATAAAGTTATCCATTTGAACTAGCACCATTTACGGAGAAGGACCATCATTTCTCAATGCTTTTGAATGTTAACTTGTTCTAAATCTGTTCCTGGATCAGTTTCTGTCCCTCCCTTTTCAGTTTCACTGTTCTATTTCTCTCTCTTTCCTTATAACACTAATTTTTAATGATTGAATTTTAATAAAAACCTTGGATACTCAGTAAGTCCAATCCTTTCTCACTGTTATTCTATTTTACAAATGTCTATTCATGGTCTTTGAAATTTCATATAAACTTAAAATCATATGTTAAGATTTAAACAAAAACATAGAAAGTTTGACACATTGACATAGAGTAATTTGAGAAGTTTTTATGCTTTTTTAATATTGAATAAGGTTTAGATGTCAAGTTTATGATTATATTATCAAAACTTTATTCTCTGCAATAATCTATGTAATTTTAGTATTATTTATTCATCAGTATTGCCACCTGAGTCCAGAGTTTTCTTTGAAAAAGGATTTGGTATTATAGATTAAATTTTTCTGATAGTTATAGCAATATGAGATCTCATTCAAATTTTTGGTAAGATGTAACTTTCTAGGAATTAGTACATGACATACTTTATCTGATTACTCATACTTTTTAAAAATTTTGTAATACAGAGTATAAATGCAATTAACTCTTTGCACTATTCTTTTCTCTTGTTTTAGTGGTTTTATTTTTCTCATCAATTTTTTTAGTAATTTTGAAGAAACAACTTTTTAATTGATATTACCTATTATTTATTTGTTTACAATGTCTTTAACAGTCATCTATGTCATAAGATTTTATTTTTTGATTGTTTGCTTTTTAAAGAAGTGAATCGTTTTAGTAGTTCATTTTTTCTAATTTATGAATTTTAAATTTTAAATTTCCTTTTAAGTGTGGTTGCATTTCACAAGTTTTGAAAGTCATTAATCTCTACTTGAATTTTAAAAAATAAAACCAAAAATTAATAAACCAGAAAAATGCAACAAGTGTACTTTATTGAATAACAGTTAAATGATAAAATACTTCACAAATTGATGATAAACAATGACAAATGCAAACATTAGAAATTTAAGAACATTTATTTTTAAAGTTAACATATTTTCATAAATGAAATTGATACTAATACATTATAAACTATAAACATATAATCATAAAACATGATAAACATTATAAACTATAAACATAATCATAAAACATGATTTTAAATTAAAATATAAATTGCCAAAATTGATTGAAGATTAAAGAAATGATTTCAATAGCACATAATAAAGGAAATAAAATAAAGTATAACTAAAAAGACAAATAAAGTAAACATGAAAATATTTACTAAAATTATTTGAGATCTTATAAGCTATTATCATACATGGAATAAGTTATAAGAAGACTCATGAGACAAGCGTTAGAATGCTATTTACTCTTTAGGGAATATAGGCCTTACTATAAAGGAATTCCTAAAAAAAAATGGTGATTTTTAAATGTCCAGATTAAATTTGCATTAGCATTTTATATACCCTGTGTTCCAGAATGGCAGCTTTACGTGCTTGGAATTGGAACTAGTTCAGTTATCAAATAGTACTTATTTGTCAGTTTTTGTAAGAAATCTTCTTGGAAGCCCATCTATAGGGAGAAACATATTGATTTCCTAGGTTTAACAGGCGGTAAAAGAAGTGACAGTGATTTATTTATTAAACTCCTGGAGGGATGCAGCCTACCCCCAGACAGGCTCAAGGCTGTCAACCATGATAGACAGGATTATCGCAATGTGTTTAGCAAATGGTCATGCAGAGTAGAGGCAAACATGCCCTGAAGGTGTAGGAGAGTGGCGCAAACCTGAATAGAGAGAATTTCTTGCAGACTTATGAAGACTTCAGCATAAATATCTCAGAACATCAAAACATCGCCACAGCTTTTAATTGTTGAAAGTTTCTTTTTCTTTAAGAAGAATTATTGCATTAAAATTAACTTTGAACTTTGGCAACATAATTGCTTGGGAGAAGTGCCTGTTTTTACATGCATATTTTAGAATAGAAAATAATATACTAATGAACAAACATGAATTTTTTTATCCTGAGGAATGTTAACTCCCTATTGGCTGTTATAATAAAATTTTTGTCATGCAGTTTTAATGATTGAGTCACTAAGATAGAAAACAGTCTTTAGGATTTCTCATTGAGTTAAAGTAATTGGGTATTCTGGGAATACAGTCACAGGAAAAACAACCAATTTTTTTGGAAAATCATAATGCAAATTCTTACCAATTATGCCCATGATACTTGACACTATTCTACAAATCAAAAGCCACATTCTCAGATTGTCTCAAGTTTGCAGTACTCAAGGACACTATATTTAGGCACACCAAATATTATAGAGAGAAAAATGTGTCTTGTGTAATTATGTAGAAATTAGCAGTAAATGCTCCTTAAATGAATTGAAAGAAATATTTTCCTAAGCTGATCTGAGTATCTTAAAATGTATTTGCACACTTCATTTAAACATAACATTTGTTCACTCCAATATAGAGTCATTAGTCACTATGAAATAGTGTACTTTTTCCAGATTCTTGGAGGCAAAGATGGATTAGAAAACCAGTTCTGTGGTTAACAAGAGTCATAGATAGAAAGGGTCTGTGCTGAGCACTGCTTCCTTAATTAATAATGTTTAAACAGGAGTGAAAATGAAAGAACTCAAGGTACTGACAGTTCAAGTCATAAATAAATTAGACCAGTGACCTTCAGATATTTTTTGTTGTAGGTGATGATGTTTTTCTTTCCTTAGCTGCAAAGCTCTTAATTCAATGCAATCTTTGGTGATGACCCAATATAGAACACAGATAAAAGCAGAGTGGCTCAGGATAAAGCAGGTCTTAGTCTCTTGGGTCCACATCACGCACCTGAGGCCACACAGTGTTCCCCCCAGGATGAAATCCTTTTCTGAATTAGATGGAGGCACAAAAGGTTTTTTTCTGCCTCAATATAGCTTTTCAATTAACCTTTATTATTTGTATATAAAATGACCATTTTGTTTGGTTATGACTATACACTTGTTAAAATGCAAATGTTCTCAAAGGGGTAATTGAATCATTCCTTTATGCTATTAATACCCTAGAATAAATTGTTGTTCACATCCTTTCCTTAAGGCGCAAAAGCAAACAATAAAACAGATATCACCCAGAAGTAAAAAGAAAAATATTATAGCAGAATTTTAGGATTAACAAAATTAAAGCTACTTCACAATTTCTGTAAGATGCAGGGTATCTGTGAAATTGATATACATTTAATTACATTTTGTAATAGGATTGTAATATATTAGGCTAGTGGATTTAGAAGAATCATAGTATTGGGAAATTGGAGTCAAGAATGAAGATATTTAAAGATGAAAGGTGTGGGTCCAGTTTTAGTCTTCCACAGGTCCCCCACACCTACGGTGCATCTTAGAAGGGTACAGGTGAAACTTACTAAATGTAGAATATAAATGTCTGAACACAATAACTAAGAAAATTCCATGAAGGCTGTGTTAATCAGTACGATGAAAATATTTCAAATTGTATATAAAACCAGCACATGGTACCCCATGATTGCGTTATTGTACACAAGTATGATTTAATTTTAAAAAGGGGGGGCGGCACCTGTGGCTCAAAGGGGTAGGGCGCTGGCCCCATATGCCAGAGGTGGTGGGTTCAAACCCAGCCCCAGCCAAAAAAAAAAAAAGAATGAAGATATTTTGGCCAGAGGAGAAGAGAGCTGTGATTGCAAATCTCAATAAGCATGAGATCTTGGTAACTGGTATAAGGCTGAAAAGTGAGCAATCACACAGCAGTTGAGATAATTCCCTGTGGGTTTCTCATGATTGGCTGCATCTTGTAAAGAGTCATTGACAGCCTTTGTTCTGGGCTGTTTTTTCAGGATTATTGTATAGCAGAACAGCCTTGGAAGAAATAAATAGTGTCTCCTTCCAGGATAGAAAGCAGAATAGTTTCTGTACCAGATTAACAAAGATAATTTCTTCTTCTGGGGGATGGGTAAGGCAGGGTTTACAGCAGCCCCTTACAAAGTTGGTGGTTTCCTAACTAGTATGTACCACATCACGTTGCCTGCTGCACTGTGAGTAATAAAGTCCCTTGTCTCTGGTCCAGGAGTCTGTGTCTCTTGACAGCCTCTATAAAATTGTGGTAGGCAAATGTGTTTGTGTGCAAGCAGGGTAAAATAGCAGACCTTTCTAACCTTTACAGTACTGTGTGATATACAAAAGGTCAAAGAACTTAAAGCATGATGCCTGTCAAGTAATGGGGGAAAATTAAGAGACAAAAAACAAGAAGCAACTATTGACCAAGTATTTTCCTTAGATCTGGAAAGTAACTACAGAGACTATCAGGACGCCTGTCATCCAGCAGTCTGGGAGGTGAAGGCAAGAGGATGGCTTGAGCTCAGGAGCTCATTTCCAGACTGAGCAAGAGCAAGACTCCAACTCTACTAAAAATAAACAAAAAGCTGAGCATGGTGGGAGGTGCCTGTGGTCCCAGATACTCAAGATGCTGAGCCAGTGGAGTGCTTTATCCCAGGAGTTTGAAGTTGCTATGAGCTAGGCTGACACCAAGTCACTCTATACTGAGACAGCAGAGTGAGACAGTCTTAATAGATAAATAAATAAATAGAAAGAAAGAAAGAAAAAAAAAAGAAAAGAACAAAATGACTATCAGCTTTGCAGCCACAAACCACTAGGCATAGTATTGGAATTTTCATGCCATTCCTCCTTACCTTTGCTCTAATACCAAAACCATTCCTCGTTATCTCCCCCAACCCCTCCTTGTACCCATTACCTGCCCTCCTTCTGTGATTTATGTTTTATCCCAGAACACTCATGACCATTTGACTGATTATTCATGCATTATATTACCTCTTAGTTTGAGTTCCTCCACTAGAATATCAGCTTATAATATTAGATTTTTGTGTATTCAATTCACTTATCAATCTTCACTTAGGATAATAGATTCTAGCATTAAGTAGGTAATAAATAACATTTGTCAAGTAAATAGTGAGTGGGTGCATATATGAACTAGAATAGAGGGTAGCAGCTAAGTGCTTCTGTTTATTTCAAGCTCTTTAATTCCTTTGTGCTTTCTTTGCTTGACCCCCTTCCTCCTAAAATAGCCTAATCTGAATTCCTGAAGGATTGACTAATAGCACGTTTTAAAGTGCTATCAACATGTACTTTCTTGTCTTTTTTTCCTCCTTTACTCTTTTTTAAATTTTAGAATACTATAGGGGTACAAATGTTTTGGTTACATGAATAGCTTTTGTACAGTTTGAGCCAAAGTTATAAGTGTGCACATCGCCTGGATAGCATGAGCGTAAGTATACTCCTCCTCTCCCCCTCACCTGACTGCTTTCTTTTGCGTTTTACTACCATCTGTGCACATGGGCATTGATCAATGAGTTCCAGTTTAATAGTGATACACGTGGTGTTTGTTTCTCCATTCTTATGAAACTACACTTTGAAGAATGGTCTCCAGTTCCATACATCCAGCTGTTACCAAACCGTGTTTTGTGGCTGTGTAGTTTTCCTTGGTATACATATACTATATGTTATTAATGCACTCATGTGTTGTTGGGCAATTGGGCTGATTCCACATCTTTGCAATTGTGAGTTGTACTTCCATAAACATACAAGTGGGCATGTCTTTTTGACAAAATGACATTTTTTCCTTTGGGTAAATACCCAGTAATGGCATTACTCAATCGAATGGCAGGTCTACTTTTAGTTCTTTGAAATCTCTCTATATGGCTTTCTAAAGCGGTGGTACTCATTTGTAGTCCCTCGACAGTGTGTAAATGTTCCTTTCTCTTTGAGTCCATGCTAGCACCTGCAGTTAAGGGATTTTTTGATAAAAGCCATTCTTAATGGAGTTAGGTGATAGCTGATTGTGATTTTGATTTGAAGTTCCCTGATGACAGAGACATTGAGTATTATTTATATGTTTATTGGCCATTAGTCTATCTCTTGTAAAAAGTTTTTGCCCATGTTTTTCTGGGGTTGTTTGTGTGCATGTGTGTGTGTATGTGTGTGTGTGTGTGTGATTTTCCTGAGTCCGTCCTTTGTAGATTCTGATTATTAGCCCTTTATCAGATGTATAGTATGCAAATATTTTCTCCCATGCCTTAGGTTACCTATTTGCTCTATTGATTGTTTCCTTGACTGTGCAGAAGGTTTTTACTTTAATCATGTCTCATTTGTTAATTTTTGTTGTTTCTGTGATTGCCTTTGGGGTCTTTTTCAGAAATTCTTTGTCTAGCTTAATGTCAATAAGAGTTTTCCAACATTTTCTTCTAGAATTCTTATAGTTTCATGCCTTCAATTTAAGTCACTTTCCAAAACCTACAAAATATGTGTAGAATTAAGGGGAGATATAAATGTAACATGCTCCTTTGGGGGCTTATAAATTTAAAGTTAATAATCAGATAATTTTTGGTGGTTAATATCAACACATAGAAAGGAGATATGTACTTGATACATGGATCAAATGCAAGAGTTTTGTGGGTTAATAGTTTTAACTAAGGAAAAATACATTGCCTGCAAAACATTAGTCTAAACAGATGCTTAGTACACAGATTTTTAAGTTTTTTTCTTACAGAAAGTAGTTATATCCATGCTTCCTTCCATTTTTATATTAAAAAGGCAATAAAATAGTAAACAGTTCTGACAAAAATCTTTTCTTTTTACTTATGGACTCTGTTACTAATAAGGTTTTAAGCCCTCTGAGTAGGACTTGTTTTACTTCCCATAAAATACTATACATAAATTGTGTCAATGTAATTGTGGCATGTAATGTTTCCATATTTTACTTCCTCCTATTTATTTCAGATGGACTCTCTCAACATTTAATAATTACTCTGTGTGGAATTCTGTCTCTTCATATGTCTACATTTTCTAAATTATGGAATACAAATCAAAACCAAGTTAAATTTATCTTCCTTTAAAATAAAACTGTATCATCAACTCTAGATGACACTTATTTATGATTTCTCTACAGCATCTGATGACATTCAGTAATTGATATTTAATTCAGAGGAGAAGAACAAAAGAACAATTTTAAAATTAAAGAATAATCTGAGTGTAATTACTGTAGGCTAGAGGTACCACTGGGTAAAATTAGATGAGTTAGATTTCCAGATTTAGTTCTACTCTGTATTTTTTCAATTTACAAGAAATAATAATTTTTTTTCCTCTTAGGAGTAAACCATATGCTTGGATTGTTAGAAAAGTCTAAAATTTTATCCCAACCATCCATTTTTCTAAGAATATCTTGATTATTTTTTCTTTTTCAAAAGTAATAATCAAATTGTGTTATTAAACTTAATTTTGACTGTCAGGCTGTTCACCAAGGTATATTTTTTAATCCCAACCAATATCTATTATTAAATTGCTTTCAAATATTATTTAATAATTTAATAACTCAACTATATTTATAGACAGACAAAATTATATTGATTGTTGATGATTAGCTAACTAAGACTGCATAGAAAAGAGAATTCAGTCATTCTAGAAGCTCAGGAAAAATATTAGGCCATTATTAATTTACCTTCATTTTACTATAAGCAAACAACAACAACAACAACAAAAAAAAACCAATGCCTGCCTGTGATGACCTACTTTCATTAAACCACCTTAAACAGAAAGTTTGGATAACATCCAGAAATAGCACCTGCCTTTATTAGTGGCTCTATCTTAGCCCAGGTGATTACAAAAATAGAAGGAAATAAAAAAGCTTATAATCCATTCAGAAGGTAAAGCTATGTTTGAGCTATTTTTATACCTTTGCAGTCAACAATTAATGATGGAAATAATAGAGTGAGTCCAGATGGGCGGAGTTTGGTTTCTACATCAGTGGTTGAATATCAAGTATGTGGTTTTGCTGATAGGGTGTTAAAATTAGCAGTTAAAATTAGTGAGAGAGGAAGTATTTTGTTAACTAAGTTGACCTTAAGTTCTTTAAATGTCATGGCATGGTTTTAAAATTATCCAAAAGAAATGTTAATATCATGTCTTGTCAGCCTCCCTGTCCCAAACCTCCTACCTGTTTTGCTTTCATGCCTATGCTTGCTTTGAGGTTAAAAAAGGGGGGGAGGGCAGAATATTACCTTAAAACTATTTAAAATTCAGTGAATTAGTTTTATGCTGAGAAGGAAATGTGTTAAAATTAAAATTTATCAGAGAATCCTAGGGCTTTAGAATTCTGGGGGTTTTGCATGATTTGATTTATATTGGATCTTTCAAACATTTGAAAGATGTAGAAGAGTTTTCCTCCTGACCTAGGGGGAAAACTCTTGGTGAGTACAAATAGCCCCATACTCAAAACCACACCTATGTGCTTATGCACCAGACATACATCTAAACACACATACACTCACACATTTGTATTCTTCAGAGTCATACCCACATTTATAAACACTCTTGCATGTTTTCATAGATGTTTTTCAGAGCTATCCATGCATACTCTTAAATTCTATTTATAGAAGCAGAATAAGAATCTGTGATCCAATTGAGATTGAGCAAAATATAACCCATTACCCCTGGCCCAAATTCAGACTATTTCCTATTTTTACAGATTAATTTTATTAGAGCACAGTCATACTGGGTTGTTTATGTATTATTTATGGATGTTTTCAACATATAATGCCAGAGTTGTGTACTTGCAATAGAAACCGTATGGCCCCCCAAAGCCTAAAATATTTGCTATATGGCCATTGAAAGAAAAAGTTTTCTAACCCCTGGTCTAGAACAATATTCTTCTTTACAAGATGAGTAACAGATTTAGAAAGCTTAAGTAATATGTAAGGTACCACAGAGAACAATCTGACAATATTTTGAACTGAATTAATAACATTTTTTGGTATAAGATTCTAAAATGCTAGATAATATAAAAACAAATTATCATATAAGGCCTTGCATCTCTACATGACTGGGAACTGCCAGTGAAACTCCTCCACAGAATCTCACGAGGCTGCTGCTGAGTTGGGGGAAACTAGAAATTCTCCACCCTCTGACCTTGTAACTATCAAGGAAACTAACCTCCTTGCAGGCCAAAGTTGTCTGAGAGGAAAATAGGGAAAACACTGGTAAAACAAAATTTTGCCCATGCAAGACATTAAAGATCTAACCTGTGCTTCCAAAATTCAGAATCTGAATTTACAGTTCCTCATCAAAATATTAATATGATCAAATCAACCTGCCACACAGGGTTTTGGTTTATGTTTTTTCACAAGGCCTCACAAGATTCACATACATTAAGTAACTTCTACTCAAGTAATGTTTGATGAACAAAGTTACAAACACTATTGGTTTAGTTCATTTCAGTTTGACCAAATTGTTATTTATTGAACACCTGCTGTAAATTGGGATTATAAACATGACTAAAGCAGGATCTTGTCAGGAGAATCAACTATACTGATAATACACAACACAGGATTCTACTATTCTGCATCTAATGATCCATCTACACGCTATATGAGGAGGCTATGGAATCAGAGCATCAGCCAGAACTCAGCCAGAAAATTCTAGTATGACTTTTTGTCCAAACTGAATCCTGAAACATAACCAAGAATTTGAGGATTAAATTCGGATGGTCAAAGCATTTCAGGTCAGAGGAGTACAATGAATAATTTCAGAAGTATTGTTTAGGGAAAAATTTTAAGAAATTTGATATTTTTTTTTTATCCCTAGCAATAGTTGAAACCTGTTTGGGTCAAATCTGTTTCTAATTGGAAGAGTCATAATACTCTGTTGTATCAGTTTATATTTAACTTAATTTTTACCAAGAAAAAGTATCATGATGTGAAAAACAAATTATAACCCTGTTAGATAATTGGGCTCAGAATAAAGCAGCAGAGAGAAAACAATGGCTCCAACCATAAAAAAGGCAGCTTTTGAGAAGAGGACCCACATTATAGTTAACATATAAAGTGCATGAAATTTCAGTAATTGAAAGAGGTTCTCATTATTTTCCCACATTTTCCACACATCCTTTTAAAATAATAGTGCTTCTTATATATATATTCTCATTATATGAATTTTTTCTAGCAGATTACTTACATATTACTACATGAAAACTACTATTAGGAAATTATTAAATGTCTCAGAGGAACACAAGGAAGCTGGGTCTAGTGGAGTCTCACAATCAGGGAGCTACAGTGAAATGATCCCAACATGTTCCATGTAATTTCATCTTTATTTATTTGCAAACTCCTAAAAAATGCATATGTTGGATGAATTGCTGAGAAACCACAAAAGAAGTTTCAAAAAAACTATAAGAGGATTCATTTGTTCCAGAAATTTACAATGCTTAAACACAAAAAATTGGTAGCCTAGCTTGATAAGAACGAGTGACTTCGGTAAAAATACATGCTTTCAGTTGAGGAACTAAAAGGTGTAAACCCAAAGATTAAAAGGAAAATGATCTAGTTTAAAATGGTCTGCCCATACTCCATTTGCCTGTATGACAAAGATTAAATCTACCATGGAGGGGAAAAACACTAGCACCTAGAGCCTTTGCCACCATTCTGCACAGTGCAATACCTAAAAAGTATCAGGGATAAGGGGAAATGAGAACCCTTTATCCAAATATCAAGATCATAATAAAGCCACAAACCCACAAGTGATCCAAATAGGGGATTTTTCAAAAATTAACTTAAATATAATAAATACATTTAAATAAAAAAATAAAAGATGAAGAATTTCAAGAGTCTTGGAATCCATAACCAAGAAAGCAAATACCTCTTAGAAATGAAAAATATAGTGAATATAAGTGGATACTAAAGAGATAAGAGGTGAGAAAATCAGTCACTATGAAGATAATCAGATATGATAATCAGAAAGTATCCCAGCAAAAATACAGAGGAAATATAGAAATAAAAATTATACAAAAATATGAAAGAGTCATAAGGGATATGAGAGAAATGGTCAAAATATGTGTAATTTTAGCTCCAGAAGAAATGGAAGAGGCAAAGAAAAATTAATGCCTTAAGAAATGCAAGCCAAGAAATTTCCAAAATCTGTGAAACTCATTAAGCTACAATTTTAAGAATTAGTATGGATGCAAGGCAGTGTAAATCCAAAGAAAAGGCATAACTAGGCATAAATATATTTGAAAATTAAAGTTTTATTAATTCAACTTATTAATGTATTAATTTATTCAAAATTTTCCTATGTGCTGATTTTTGTTCTAAGCCATGGTTATACAATAGTGTACTAAAAAAAAACTGACAAAATTGTTACTTAATGGAACGTATGTTCTAATAAAGGGAGACAGATAAGATTAAGAAGTAAGATTTGTATTATGTAAATGAGGGTAAATTACAGGGGGCAGAATAATTCAGTAAAGGGGAGAGAAGTGACAAGAAGATTTCCATTTAAGTGTTTGAAAAGAGACTTAAAACCATGTGGACATTTGTGGGAAAGGTTTTGGTGCCAAGGAACACTCTGTGTAATTAATATGAGGTAGGAATGTGGCTGGTGTGTGTTCAAGGAAGACTAAAAAGGACCTGGTAAGCAAGAAGAAAGAAGTTCAGAAATATGAAAGTACCAATTTATTAAGTTCTTATTACTTCATTAAGAATTTATGCAGTGGCTTGTTTATTTGTTCATTTTATTTAAGGAAAGATGAAAAGCCATTGGGTAATTTTGTAGTGAAAAGTTGCGTGATGTGACTTAATGTTTTGACATAGAAACTGGGAGACTTTTTCTAAAATGTATTTATATTTTCTACTACTACCTTCTGATTTCCAGCAAACTTCTGTGAGATATGCTCCCAATTAACAGTCTTTTCTTTCAGATAATCTATCTCATTTCTTTAAAAATCAAAATGGCCAATATAAAAAAGGCAAAATTTGTAAGATTTTTGTTAGAATATAGAACGATTAGAATTCATACACTGCTGGCAAGAAAATAAATTGATAAAACTCCTTTAGAACATTGTTTGGTTGTATATAGCAAAACTGAACATATGTATTCCTTATGACATATGTTCCTTCTTAGATACATATCAAACAGAAATATTTATACATGTTTATCAAAAGATTTGTACAAAATGTTCGTAGCTGGATACCTCTTTACAGATCTGAACTGCAAACTGTCCACATGCCCATCAACAGAGACTGTATAGAAAGCATTTTGGTACATTCATACAATGATAACTAACACAGCAATGAGAATTATGTATAACTACACATACACTATATGAATCTCAGAAGCATAGTATTTTGTCTGTTCAAACTGCCTCCTTCTCATTTTGAGCCCTCTCTACACTATTGCATTACAGGATGTTCCAGGCTTATATTTCCTTTGCCCTAGCCTTGGAATCAACTATTATGTTAAAGAGCCTTGTTATCTTCAACTTGAGCATGGGTTTAGAAACCAATAAGGAGGAGATAGTTGACTTCCTTTTCTTTAGGGGGTCATTGTTTTCAGTGTCTCTTAAAAGACAGACATACAAAACAATGAGTTCCTGCTAGTGCCTCTCACGGAAACCAATACCCCTGGGTTTATTCTAGACTTCTCCAATAGTTGTGAGCAACTACATTCTTCAAAAATAAGAACCTTGACTTCCATAGTCAAAAATATAGAGTGGACATAAAGTTCATGTGCATCTTTACACATAAAGTTTGTGCACATGAACTTTATGTCCACCCTGTATATTTTTGTCAATTTTCAAATGTGTCAAATCTCAGAATTGTTATACCATTTCCATTTTTAATGTTAAAAAAAGCATTAGATAACCTGATAATAATCATGTATAGCTCTTTGAAATAGTCAAAATACAAAGGTTTTCTTAGATTAATTTCTCCTCTACCCATATTAGTTTGGTTTATTATCACCTATGTTTTCAATTGGACTTTTATCATTTAAAATGCCTCTTTTTACCTTTCATATTGTAGGCTTAAATTATACTAGGTCTGATAAAAGAATTGATTTCCCTGCTTTCTTATTGTTTTAATTATATTTATTTGATATAACTTTGTCCATCCTTTACCATTTTGTCTTTGTAGGTCACTTTATTTTAGGTCTGCCCCTTTTTTTTCTTTTTCTATCATTCCTTTATTTTATAATTTTACAACCATACAAATGATATTCAGAACTAGATACTTTGATGACACATATCACAAATCTGGGGTTAAAGATAGTCATTGCAAACATAACCTCAGCATTAAATTTTGCCTTTGGATTACACAGAACACACTTCTGATTCATATAAAAAATAATTATCTTAACCACTGCTCATGATCTCCATCATAAATACAGGGCAAAATACACCTAAAAACTGTTGACATAACACCATCACATTAGTTCTGCCTTTTGAATATAACAAATAGTTAAGTCTCACTGTGTGAGCAAAGTGAAAATCTTTTCTTCTTTTCATTAGATTAATTAAGTCTATTCACAGTTGTTCATATGCCTGGTAGGTTTGGTCTCATTTCTGTCATGTTTTACAATTGTATGTTTTATTTTATAATTTTATATTATTTATGCAATGTGGTTTTTTCTTTAATGTATTTTGAAAGGATCAAACTTTGTTGTAGATACTTCCTTATACTTACAACCTCTAATGCCCTTAATTCCTAGTTTTCACACTTTGACTACCTGTTTTGTCAGTTTTCAATAGATACCTACTGTTATCTAAACAAGAATCAATGTTCTCAAATTTTCTCTTTATGTCTCCATTCTCCTTCCATTTAAACAAAGTATACTTTGTCACAACATAGGAAACTTGAACATTAGTAGTCAACACTCATTCTCACTTTAGCTTTAGCATTAAATTTAAGTTGCATATATATAAATACATGTGTATGTGTATATATCTATATCTATATCTATATCTATCTATATATATATATGTATATGAGCTGATTTCTCTCAGCAAGAGAGAGTGAGAGGGAGCTTCCTCAAGAAAGGGGACCCAAGAGAGGGTGGCCCTAAATTGCATATATTACAATGCTCATTGTCAGTCCTTTTGTTGAGTTTCCTCAGGCATTTCCTGTTTGGATGGAGCTTTTTCTAGTTTCCCTAAGAAGGCCTCATTGGTAGAGAATTCCCTGAATTCATGTGTGCTTACATTTTTTCTATAAACTTTATATTTAAGGAATGTTTAACGAGACATAAAATACTGGGTTCACACTTTCTTGCACTGATTTTTTAAAAACGTTACTCCATTATGGCCTTCTTTTCAATGTTGCTTTCAAAAAGTTTAATGTTAGTCTAATTATTTTGGCCTTGTAACTTACTTGGTCATTTTGCCTGATCAAATAATTGAATATGTTTAATCTCTGTCTTCAAAGTTTAATAGTTTTACTGCAATACTTTTAAATTCTAGTCATTCTAATTAATTTTCTCCTATTCGCCCTTTCAGTTTGTGGATTCAGGTCTTCACTTATTTTTAGAAAGACATTTAGGATTAAAGTGTAGAATATTAGTTTTATTCCATAATTTTTCCATAATTGATATATTTATTTTCTTGGTTTCACTTTCTTTCCTTTTACAGACACAAGTGCCCATTCACAAAGCGAGTGCTTTAAATTTTTCCATAAAAATGATGCTGTGATTATTCCAGGACATCTTTTTTATAGAAACTATTTTTGCAATTGTAGCTGACGCACTGATAGTGGCATTAATTTTAGAGTAACTTTAGCCCTGTTGCTAGCTCCTTTGCTCTCTTTTTTCTCTTCCCAGCTCTTTTCTTTGTTTTTTTTTTTCTTTTTCTTCCCCACCTCTCTGTTTTTTAAGGCCTCCTCTTTTCATCACAACACCTTATAGCAGAAAAGGAGCAAGAGACATCAATGCTAACATTTGGTGACTTCTCTGCTTTCTTCTCCCCACTTTTTACTTTAGTTACTTTTATATTTAGGCATTATCTGCTTCCAACTTAAGCTGAATGCATGATTTTGGTGAGTTTTTTTCCTCTTATTTTATTTTGTTTTAGAAGAAAATATTCAACCATGAATACCTAGGTATCTCCCATAGCCCTGTTTACATTCAAATCTCTTAGAAACATACTGTATGATACAAAGGCAAATTTGTATACGATTTTATCTTCCCTCTTTTCTATAGAAATGGCATCCCAAAGTCTATACTATTATGAACTCTTTAAATTTTATATTTATCCTGGAAATACTTCCATAGTAGTTTAGACATATTATTTCTTGCATATACAATGTAATGTATACATGGCTAAATTTTTCACATAATGCAAAATTAAATATAGAGTTATGAAGAGAAAATAAAATTAGCAATGACCCACTCAATAATAAGGGAAGTTAAAATCAAATACTAACAACAACAACACAATTCCTAAGGAAAACTACAAGTAGAATTAAGCACATGGTAAATTATCAAAGAATGGAGCACTATAAGAATATAAACACTCTCACCTAAAATACTGTAAAGCTACTTCATAGGAGGAGATGTAAGAAATAGTTGAGGCTATTGAGTTTGTTTGAAATCACCCTAAAATAACACTTCTGATTCAAAACTCAGGGCACAGAAGAATAATGTGGAGTCAATTTGCACCATTTACATGCAGTACTTCAGTGGCTTATTGGTTTTAGCCATCACTATATGTTGCATTGAACTGGTATCACTCATTGGTATAAAACATTAAAATGCTGTAAAAATTATCATATAAACAGACAATGTTAAAGTACATTATTTCTCTATTTGCAGTCACATTTGGCCATATTTGTATCTCATAAACAGACTCTATTCAGTTGTAAACATAACGTCACACACACACACTTAAACCTTAATAGAATATCAAGATATCTATTTCTATATTCTATATTAGAATATATTCTATATTCTATTTCTGTCATTCTAGACCTCACTTGCAGAAGGGTGTGATGCCATAAACTTGTAGGGCTCTTGTTTATCCTTCAGAGTGGTAGCTTGTTTCTTGGGTTTCCATATTTCTGACTTTAGATTCTGATTTCTTGTACTACTAACAATGAGTTTCTCATCTTAAAGTGTATGGGTATCATCACCTCTTTCTCTTTTTTTAAATTTTTGGTATTTGTGGGTTTACACTTTTTTTGTGAACCCTGCCAGTGGCATTTCAATTGATATAAAATCTCCATCCCAATTATAGAAAGCTCTTAAATATTTAATATGCAATTATTCTTATTATTAGTAAAAGTACAAAGAAAAGAATCAATTTATCTTCCCTTTAAGGTTATTAGATTCTATCTTCCACGAAAAATGAATAATTTAGAACTGCCAAAGTCAACCTTGCAATGTAACCAAGCATCTTTTGGTTAGCGTCATGAGTGGAAAGGCTTTGGCCTTCGTTGTCAGTGTAACTTTCAACAGATGGCTTAAATTTTCTGAGCTTCAGTTTTTACAAAATATGAATAATGATATTGTTTGGTAAATTAAATGTGATTGGAGTTGTGACAGAAATTCAAATATACTATATTTGTAAGCCTGTCACATACACAGTACATGGATATTTATGCCACAGTATGAAGTTTTTCTTTTTTTCCCCTCTCACGTCTAACCTTTTAAGATGTGTATCTGGGTGAATAGTTAATTAGCTAGTAAATAACTCTAATGCAATAAATAGGATGGATCTGACCATAGCAAGTATCATTCCTAGAAAGCACAATTCATTTTTGGTTAAAGCTGTACATAGCTTGAGCCTTGAAGGAAAGGGAAGCTATGTACCAGTATGCTCATCATCTTATACAGAGTTGATTGTAGCTGTGGCAATTGCAACAACAACAAAAAGAAACAAATGGGATGTAAACTGAATCTGTTCTTTACAGCTCAGGAGACAACAACCAAAGGAAATATACACCCTTCAGAATGGGAAAAGATATTTGCATATTATGAATCAGATATGACTACAATCTATGGAGAACTCAAATTAATCAACAAAAAATGAGCCAATAATCCCATATATCACTGGGCAAAAGACATGACTAGAGCCTTCTCTAAAGAAGACAGATAAATGGCTAACAAACATGAAAAAGTTCTCATTGCCCCTAATCATCAGAGAAATGCAAATCAAAACCACTCTGAGATATCACCTAACCCCAGTGAGAATGGCCCACCTCACAAAGACTAAAAGCTGCAGACGCTGGCATGGATGTGGAGAGAAGGGAACACTTTTACCCTGCTGGTGGGACTGCAAACTAATATAACCTTTTTGGAAAGAAGTATAGAGAATCCTCAAAGTACTCAAATTAGATCTCCCATTTGATCCTGCAATTCCATTAGTGGGCATCTGCCCAGAAGAAAAAAAAAATCATTTTATCATAAGGATATTAGCACTAGACTGTTTTCACAGCTCAATTTACAATCACCCAAATGTGGAAACAGCCTAAATGCCCACCAAGCCAGGAATGGATTAACAAGCTGTGGTATACATATACCATAAATACTATCCAACCATTATAAGAGATGGAGACTTTACATATTTTGTATTAACCTGAATTGAGGTAGAACACATTCATCTTAGTAAAGCATCATAAGATGACCTAATATATGATGGGGTAGAGGAATGAGGGAGCAGGGAGAGGGGAGGACAGAAGGGATTAGGGGTAACGATGTATGACACACATCTTGGTGGCAGGACACAATTATAAGAGGGAATTTACCCAACAGATGTAATCATTATAACCTAATTCTTTGTATCCTTGATAAATCCCAAATAATAAAAAATAAATGTCTCTACCACAATAAATATTAAAAAATACAGAAGATGTGTAAGGTAATTTCATTTTGTGTGTGTGTGTGTGTGCAGTTCTTGGCTGGGACTGGGTCTGAACCTGCCATCTCCTGCATATGCACCAGCACCCTGCTCCTCTGAGCCATAGGCGCCACACGAAGGTAATTTATTTGATAATAAATTATGAAAAAACAAAATGAAGGTCATTTCCTGGTATAGACATTGAATTTACTTAGAGAAAATATTTTTTGCCCTAATGTATTTAAAAAAAAAAAACTTTAGATAGAATATATATATAAATACCCCCAAAATGCATTATTTGCTAAGAAAGAGATTATGCATACTGCTGTATATTATTAGATTTAAATTTGAAATGCAGTGCACTATCTCTTTCCCTATGAACTACCTTAGTTACCACAGGGATGTTTTTTATAACTATGTTTTATAGATAAAATCCTTTCATTCTTTCTTTTTTTTTTTTTAACCTATCTCAAAACTTTCTCCTTTTTTTAATACATTTATGTTTTTGTGGGGTACAATGTGTTGATTTTTTTAATACAATTTGGAAGTTGTTACATCAAATTAATATAGCTTTTACCTCATTTTCTTAATTATTGTGTTAAGACATTTATGTTCTATACTTGGTAGATTTGACTTGTACCCTTACAGTATGCTGCATATTTGTGGTCCCACCATTTACCCTCCCTCTAACAAACCTCCAAAATCTTTTTTTATTTAATCTAATCCAGATATAAATAATATCTTAAAATTAATGTCTATAATTCCCCTCCAAGTATTTATACTTTACTGTAATTTGTTTATCCATTGAAAATATTTGTCTTTTTCTCTGTATTTTAAAACACGAATTGATAAAACTTGATTAACTTTTACTGTGTGTTTTTCATTTAATATTCTATTTTATTTTATTGTACAATTTTTGAATTTTTTAAATTTGTAATTATTATGGGTACATAAGAGTTTTATATATTTATAGGCTATATGAGAAGTTTTGATACAGGCATATAATGTGAATTAATCCACTCAGGGTAACTGAGGTACTCATCCCCTCTGGCATTTATTATTTATTTGTGTTAGGAATATTCTAATTCTGCTCTTTTCATTATTTTGAAGTATGTACAAACTTACTATCAAATATGGTCAGTTTGATTTGCTATCAAATATTGTTCAGTCTATCTAACTATCTAACTATATTTTTGCATTCAAGACCCAATTTTATGTCTTTTCACTCCTTTCACCACAGCTCTTTGGTAAAAAGAGCCTCTGGTAAAATCATTCTACTCTTTCTTCATGAGATTGATTTTTTATGTATAGCTCCCACATGTGAATGAGAACATGCAAGATTTGCCCAATATTACTTTGGTTGCCTATGCAGACAAGCAGTCCTTGCCCATGCCAATGTCATGAAGTGGTTCCCTGATGGTATTTTTTGTAATATTTTAGTTGCAAGTCTTAGTTTTAAGTCCCCCCCACTTTTTTTTTTCTATTTTGTCTTGATTTTTGTCTCTGGTAAGAGATAAGAATTTTGTTTCCTACTTCAGAATATGGATTTCCAATTTTCCCAGCACGATTTACTAAAAAGACTATTCTGTCTGCATTGTATGTTCTTGGCAACTTTTTCAAAGATAAGTTCACTATATATATGCAGAATTTTTTGAGGGTTCTCTATTTTGTTCTCCTGTTCTAGGTGTCTGTATTATGTCAATACCATGCTGTTTTTATTACTATAGCTCTGTAGCATAATTTTGGTATCAGGCAATGCAGTTCCTCCAGTATTGTTCTTTTTTGTTCACCATGGCTTTGGCTTTTCAGAGTTTAGTTTTTTTTTTTTTTTTTTTTGTAGTTCTATATCAATTTTGAGACTTTTTTTCTATTTGTATGAAAAATGTCTTTGGTATTTTAATGAGAATTGCATTGAAACTGTAGATTGCTTTGAGTAGTATGGACATTTTAACAATATTGATTCTTCTAATCCATGAGCATGGAATATCTTTTTTTTTATAATTTTATTGAATCATAATTCTGTACATTGGTGCAATCATAGGGCATGATTCACATACATTCAGAAATGTTTTGATCGTACTGTTACAGATAGCCTTCATGGCATTTTCTTGATCACTATATAAAGACGTTGATACTCTACATTTAATAAGTTTCACCAGTACCCTGCTAAGATGCACTGTAGGTGTGATCCCACTAATTGCCCTCCCTCCAACCATACTCCCCCCTCCCCTCCCCTCCCTTTCCCTGTAGTCCTATGCTATAATTGGGTTTTAGCCTTCATATGAAAGCTATAAATTAGCTTCATATTAGGGCTGAGTACATTGGATACTTTTTCTTCCATTCTTGAGATACTTTGCTAAGAAGAACATGTTCCAGCTCCATCCATGTAA